>NJDC01002255.1:252226-278386 GCA_002245475.1 Calephelis virginiensis | reverse complement strand
AACAAATAATCACAGAAAATTTATATTGCGCAGTATCGGAATGAAACTGCGCACAATAAATCAATATGACACATACTAACAAATGACGGTAGATTTTAAAAAAATTACATAGCTCCATGTAGGTTAGGCTACGAACTTTTGGATCCCCCTCGTAATTGACGTCACCACAATCTTATTCAAATTGGTATCTTGAAATACGAGTATGTATGTCTCTTTGTTGGTAAGAATATTGAGGCCTGGATCCATACTTGCATAAATCATCTGTATTCGTGAACCTATCCGCGAAAATATATTTTTAAATCCACATCATCTTTGTTTAAAGGAGGAGTATCGCAACAAGGTTGCGCTCTTGGAACAACAGATGGCGTGTCTCGAAGACGAGCTTTGTGAATCTCGCTTGTTGGCGTCCAAGCTTAACACCGAACTTGTTAGCGAACGGTCGTCGGCAGAAGTGCGACTCGCCGAGATGCAGTCACGCCTTAATGAGGTGAGTGATACCAGTTATTTGTCTAAATGAAAATAAACGATACTATATAAATAAGAAAAAACCAAATTTTCTTTTACATAAAAATGAAATGGTAATAATTAACGACTAGTATAATGGCGCAGAGATATAACCACCTCATCGCCTGCTACGGAAATAATCTAATAATTTAGATTTTCGGGATATTCCACAAGTGCCGTCAATAGAACTAAATGGTAAATAAATAGGTTCTGTACCGGTTCAAGCTTAATCTTTGGCTGAATATGGTTCGGTTGGAGCGACAGTTCACGAACATGATTTCAATACTATTGAGCTGAACTTCGTGACTCATAAGCTGATTTGTGCTTGACGCGTTTTGGTTGAGTTACCCTGTCTCCCTGCAAAGAGTCAATAGATAAGCAGCACCAGTTTACTTTTGCACCACTTAAACGTCAAGTTAACTATTTAAGTGCACCGGTTAAAAAGGCGGTGTCGCTATTTATGCAAAAAACTAAAGATTCCAAATTCCATCCATGTACAGTACTACTATTTAACTTTACACTTTATACTTTAATTTTTAAATTAGTTGACCTAATCTAAATTTAAGCGAAATGATTAATTATGTAATAACAACTCTATATATCTTTAAAATATAATGCATTATTTAAATAGTGCTACTATAACTACGGACAACGCTTTATTACTTTTTTAGTTATACAACCAACAGCTATACTAAGGGATTACGGTTCGTTGATTACATGAACTGGGCTTTAGTCCGAGCTGACTATCAAAAAAAGGCATACCTAACAGTTTATTTTAAAGGGGTAATAGTTGAGAAAATCTGAAACTATAGTTGCTTGTTTTTCCCCATGTTGGTCCGGGTAATCTGTGTAGAATAGACCTTCTGCCTCCCTGCCAGGCTCAGCTTGCAAAAGGCGAGCGTAGTTTAAATGATACGTTCCTAACAAGACCAATGATGGTAGAATGGTTTTACATTCCTAACTCCACGTATAATGATGTCGTCTGTGGTTGTCGTTTGGTGCAGTACGAGGAGGAGCGTCTAATGGGTCCGGGACGGGCGCGCGTGGCGGGGCTGGCGACGCGGCTGGAGCTGGCGTGGCACAAGGAGCGGGACGAGCAGCAGCGCTTGCTGCAGGAGACCGCCACGCTCGCAAGGGACCTGCGCCAGACGCTCTTCGAGGTGCTGACACACACACAATCTCACACACAAATTAACATGCGCATACGGTTCAAGTTCACATTATAGTCCGTATTACAAATTCAAATTTTTCAAATTCAAAATAGCTTTTAATACGTAGATCTATACAAAGATTCTTGCAACGCGTCTATATAATTCTAAAAACTACCACCGGATCGGAACGCGGCCACTCACTGAGAAGATACGGTGTATAAAGTCTGAGAAGTCTTGGAGTATTTCAGGCTATGTTTATTGTAAGACTGTTAGGAGATATGGACTATGTTACACTCACGCACGCAAGTACGCACACACTGACGCAAGCGCGCACCCATGCACGTCTTAACGTTCGTTCGTATCTACTTATTTCGTCATTTTCTTTAATTTTTCATTTACTCAGGGGGTTGATGTGGAGGTTCCAGATTTCCCCCCCCCCCTAAAGTGTTATTTTTATCCTATGGCCAGGGTGTTCGGTCTATTGTTCTATGAAAAAGTCTAAAAAATAATATTTTATAGTCACATTAGGTACGTAATTTGATTTAACCATGTTTTTATAGGTGGAACGGGAAAGAGAAAAAGAAAGATTAGATATGAAGAGACGAATAGATCAATTGAAGCGAACTACTGAAGAAGAGACGGAAGAGGCTAAAAAGAAGGTAGGTAGTTTTACACCTATCTCAAAATAGAAAAGACCTACAAAAACGTGTCTATGATCTTTCTTATTAATATATAAATACCTATAATTATGTAACAAAACCAAGTAGATATCTATGTAAAATATTAAATCTGTTTTTAACTTATATTTTCAAAAACACCTATTTATCAAATGTGTGCTTATAATTTATTTTAACTTAACTAACTACTACAATTGTACCCTATTATTTATCTTACATATATGTACATCTCTTTTCACAATGTTTCTTTGTTAGAAATGAACTCCGAAACTCCTGTTTTTTTATTACATTTCGTAATTATTTGCAGCTGGTCCAACTCAAGAAGTAGGATAGTTTTTATCTTGATAACTAGAATACGCGGATAAAGTTGCGGGCATTCATAGTTTTTACATTTTGTATGACAGGTGACAGAGTTGCAATGCGACTTGTTGGAGTTGCGCGACGCGCACGCAAAGCTGCGCACGGCCAATGAAAAGCTGCGACGGGACAAAGAGCGGCACGACCGCGACCGCGACCAGCACCGTCTCCTCGTCGCCTCGCTCAAGCGCGCACAACAGGTAACACACATATCTCGTACCTTCTTGCGTACTTCGTTTTATTACCAAACCTTATCCGTAAGTATAACCATTCGTAGTTTGTCTAAAAGTAACGACGTATTACACCTACGACGAACGACATCTTACCAACAAACCTTACAGTTACGATTCGTTCAAAAAAACTGTCTTGGTATTCACTCCTTGTTACTGAATAATAGGCGGCTCCCATTACGACGACAAAACGCAGTCTCGCCGAAGAACACTCACACCACTACCACGCCGTTGATCTCCCTGACGAGACATCTTTTACTATGACCGCCTCGTTGGTCAAGTGGCTAGCGTACACATCTCACTACACCAACCGCGAAGCTCGGATTCGATTCTCGGCGGGAATAGACATTTGTGTAATGAACATTTAGATGCCTGCATATCCGGGTGGGTGTTTATCAAGTTTATTCTAGTATCAATTTAAGTATTTCTATGTATTAGTATCGTTGACTAACACCCATAACACAAGCTTATAATTTGCTTACTTTAGGGCTAGGTTCAATTTGTGTGACTTGTCCAGAGATATTTAGATTTACATTATCACATCGCTAGCTCCAAAAATCCATTTGAGTTTGTGCGAATGTAGCCCTTCAATTTATATAAAATATAGAAAGAAATGCAAACAACTAAAAAAACTATTTAAAAACTGCAAAAAATCGTCAAAAACTCTTTAAGTGCGAATTTTAATAAAAACTCAACACCAGGTTGAGGTTCGGTCTCCCGGGAAACAGACTTTGATGCGGGTAATTAAATTTTGTGACATAAAAACCTCTCTGAAACAAATTTGTCATTTCGAATAATGAACAGTCGAATTTCCAAATTCGTTGCCTATTTTCTTTACAACGCAAAGGGACAGCTAAGACACAGTAAACTGAGAATTCCATTATTGTATCGACCGAAAAATTATTATATTTTGTTTTTTTTAATAGTACAAAGTCAAACCTAAACAAATTGTATGCTTGTGTCATGAGTGTTAGTCAAGGATTGTAGTACATTAAAATACTTGGATACCAGAATGAATTTAATAAATACCCAGACCGCCACCCACCTGGGGCTAATTTTTTTCTTTTCTTTAAATTTATAGAAATTATTTTTTATTGTCAATGATTATTGTTAGAAGGTTCTTAAAAAACAGAAAAAGAGTAAGTTTAACGAAACTTTTAAGAATTCGATTCAAAGAATTCAAGAGGTAGCAATTTAAAATTTTTTTTATTGTCTTGATAATTCTCATAATATTTTTATTGAAAGGAAAATATATGAGAATAGCAGAACTTAAGAAAATTTAAGAACTTTAGTTAAGATAGGGTAAAGTCTGTTGGGTCAGCTAGTCTATGATATTCTTTTGATTTGTTCAACGTGAGTATTTTTTTCGCAGGATGACGATAATGTGATAACTCAGTTGTTGGAGACTGTGGACGAATTGATGAAACAAAATCCCGAATTGTTTAGAAATGAGGCGCCGGTTCAGCCTGAGAAAAACTTGATGACTCCGACTCCTCCTAGGAGAAATAGGGTAAGTATTAATCGAAAACCAAAAATAATAGCATTAATGTTTGTTTATAAATGTGCATTTGAATTTATTGATAAGCAAAAAGAGAAACTCAGTAACTGTTGAAGATAATATGATTGAAATAAAGTATGCTTACGACTAATTGAAAGGATTTTATAAGTTTTTCAGGGTTGTAGGATATGACTATTAAATTACGATGAATGTAATGATAATTTGAAACGTAAAAGAAATGTGTATCACTGTTTTTATTGAAAAACTTTGAGTTACCTGCAGTCGTCGAAGTCGCGGTCGCGGTCGGGCACGCCGGAGGGCGGCGAGGCGGCGGGGGGCGGGGCGCGCGGCGGGTGCGGGGCGCGGCTGGCGCGGCTGGCGACGGACCTGCGAGCCTCGCGCATCGCCGAGCGCCAGCGCCGGCACGCCGCCTCCGCCCGCCGGTACCCAACACCTACACACCTACACACCTACACACCTATTATAAATAATATTTACAACGTACTCGTAACATGACTCATTGTAAACATCCAATTTAGAACCCGATATACGTCATTAAAAATTCATACTCCATAATAATTAGATGTGAAAGTCTGTCTGTCAGTCTGTTGCTCTTTTAAGGCTAAACCGGCTTAAAAGTCCGATTGTTGTTATTTAATTTTATCCCAGTCGGGAAAAGGCAAAGGATCTGTGTCCATACAGCCACGTCTTCCGTTTTAATAAATCTTTTTCTTGTTATATATTTTCAATTTATGTCTTCCGTATTAATTCTTTATTTCAGTCATTAGTCACTATTTACACAGTCTTGTCTGAATCTTGAGTAAAGCGGTGGTTTCATTACACAAGCTCGTTTATGAGATTTGGCGGCAACGAGGAATTTCACGATACACTAATTTCTTCATGATTATTTCATTAGTGCACTTTCACTGAACATAATCAAACTAATTCCCACCTAAATTAACCAATTTTACTCATATTTTGCACTAAATTCAATAATTGTGAAAAAAATATGACCATCTTAATTCACGATGGCGCCAAAAACACTTTAAAAGTCCGAGTTTAAACGTAGACTATTTTTTTAAATCAAGCCGCAAAGGACTATAATATAGGAAGTTTATATGAAAAAAATAGCAACTAATCTACACTAAAAAAGTCGCGGACTAATAATAAATATATAAATACATACCAACACATTAACATATCTTAATATATATAAATCATGTGACACGTTGTTTAACGACGGACTCCTAAACTAATTAACCGATTTTAATCAAATTTCCACATTCTGTGCGGCTTCATCCAACTTGAAAAATAAGACAGCTTACACCTTAATAGAGATGAAACGATAAAACTAGGGTATCGATCACAAAGTATCGTTAATTACTAGTATCGTATCGTTATTAGAGAATTTTGAGTGAAAACCGTAACAAGTATTGATATTCTTTATTGAAAAGTGCTAATAATATTCTAACCTAAAATAATAATTTTTGAGTTACTCCTGACTATGAGTGTCGCGGGTAAGCGCTCGCGCTAGTACAACACGATTTAACTGATACCTACTCGATACCTCATTTCAAAGTATCGATACTTAAATGTACTTGGTATCGAAGAAAAGAATCGAGTACCTACTTAGATTTACTCGTATCGTTTCATCCCTATACCTCAAATTATATTCGCGATATTATTTTAATATAAAAAAACCTTAGCCACAGCAACGTTTGTCAGGTGTGATAGTATGGATAGTATTTATATTTAAACCATCAAAGACATCAACTTTTAGACGAGATATCACTCATAAGTCCCGAGAGCAACGATCCGATTTATTTCACGTATAAAATTGTTTTATTACGTTAAAAAAACTATTAAAACAATCTGGGTAATATATAACCGAACACTAAAGAAAACTTGGCATATTGGTGGTAATTGTGTTGCTCCCTCACTAAACTAATTTTAAGTTATGGCTATCTTCTTTCAATGATAGCAATATAAAGAGACAAAACATGTTAAGTGCTGTCAGATTAGTTTGTACATGACTTCTATAAACTTCTTATCTATACCCTGAAAACGTTGATAAAAAAGTCAGACTAAGATGTTCCATCTCTTTTCTTTTTGTTTCATTGGAAAAAGATAGCATGTACTTAAAGTAAGTACAGTTGGTCCGCAGAAGAATTACCACCATTGTTTGTACCAACCTAACTCAAAAATAGTTTTATGGTATGCATAGAAATATTTATCAAGTCCCTTTCAACGTATTGCAATTGGTTCAAGCATTAAGCTTTAATAAAGACCAAAGATTAACAACATTAAGAGGTCCTCAGTAATTCCTATAAAACTAAGAATTTCACTTAACGAATCAGATAAAAATAAGCGTTTCTTTTTCGCTTATAGACGTCATAAATGTTGCAGATGTGTCGCTACTTAAGAATCTATATTTTTTACATCGGTACTTGGCGCCTAGTAAGTAGGGACTACCATTTTTAATAAAATTGTCTCTACAGGGCGATGTCTACTGAGCCACGTGAATCCGTAATACCGAATCGAACGACAACAGTGAGAACACCGTCACTTAAGAAACGCTCCATTTCACTGGAACAGACAACCAAGGAACAAGTAAGTTTAAAATACAATCAACAGTTTACAATTAGTACTAACTTAATTTAAAATCTTCACGCCCATATCCCCAAAAAATTAGGCAGAGGTACAACCAGAACACCCACGACTGACCAAAGACAATAAGTAAAGTCCCACAATGTAATGGGTAGCTTTTATCAACCGGGCACATAATATCTAATTATGGGCAATGTTATTAGAACATGAAAATCTATATCTCACTTTTTGTTGCCCGCCTCGGGGTTCGAACCCGGGACCTCAAGAAGTCAAGTCCAACGCCCTACCCTGTGGCCAGGCCGTCAGACGACAGAGGCGACAAAACTATTTATTTTATATTAGTCTTAACATTGTCTAGTTCACATATATTCACAGAGGCGATCAAATTCCTCTAACTTATATTAACCAACTTGTAAATTTAGTTGTGAACAATATAGTTCATTCACTCACAATTGCAGAGTTCAATATGGAAGTCCGTGGACGAGAGTAGCGTGTCATCTCTACAATCTTTGGAGGGTGATTCCGACATGAGGCTAAGGTCATTACAACGGGACGCCAGTTTAGACAGGTAACACATGTCTAATCAAACTCAAAATGTAATATACAGTATTGTAACTCGGCCCTGTTTTTAATTAAAGTAGTGGTCGCCCATTGGTCGAAATTCGACCATAATAAATTTTAATATTTTGTTGATAAGAACGTCATCTTCATATCTCAAGACCAACTACTTTGTTCCCAAACTTTATTGTGCGTCATCTGTGATCTTTTATCGTTATCATCAATATATTTGTTTGTGTGTGTCAAATGCATGGTAGTGTTGGTAATATTTTATTTATAGATTTAATGTACTTTATAAGCATTATTATTGAAAAATATTAGCGTTCTGCACTTCTCCTACACATAAACTATAAGTGTGCCAAATTTTATGCTCCTGCGCCCCCGCAATTTTCGTAAAAAGGGGTCCAAAGTTTTGGCATCACGTATTAATATATAGATACCGACAGCCGTATGGTGCGTCGACACGACAGGGCTACACGCCTTCAGAATATTATCTACATCTGACAATTGGAATTTCTTTTCAAATTTATGATTGCAAATATTTAACGAAACGTTTAATGGATAGGAAGTGTACAATAAAAATGGAGATAGTCTATAAATGTTTTATGCCATACTAAATAAATACTTGGACTTATTAAACCAAAATGACATTCACAAATCGCACTTTTACCTATTGTCTATTAGACGCTGAGCTTTTTTTTAATGATATTGGAAGACAAACAAGCAGACGGATTTCCTGATGGTGAAAAATTCAAGTCGCCTAGAGAGACAAAAGGTAGTATTGGTACGTTGCCAACCTGAGGCCGGGATGTTAGCCCTACAGGAAAAGTAAGTTTAGCGGCTACCTTATCCCCCGAACCGGAACACGTCAAGTGGCAGTGGTACCAATCCAGGCTTGCCGCTGCGAAATTCGACCAACCTAGTCAGATCTCACGGTGCTAATGACGGTAAGCCTATGCTCGCCTTTTACGAGCTGCCTGGCAGGAAGGCATATGGTCTATTCAGCAAAGGAGGCCGGACCAACATGAGGAAAATCAATTTAGGTCTCTCAAGGTACCTACATCCGAATACAATCTACATCCTAACCGATTTTTTTTTGCATTATTTTCATATGACTGAATCAAAGGCCCTACCCATACATGCCCTTTTCTAATTTTACAACACATTTTTTTAAATCTCACTCTCTCTGACTTCACTATCGCGAAAGGGGTCGGCGGCGTACTACATATTTTCCGTAACACTTTTCTGAGATTCACACCTCTCGTTTTGATAACGGAACTCTAAGTCTTAATGAAACTAAAACAAACTAATTTTGGGAAATCTCAATACTTTAAAAATATACATACATCTGTTTGCAGCCGACTATCAGGTGGATCAGCACAAAGTGACGTGCTACCTACAGAGAAGAAGAAAAAGAAAGGTCTGTTTGGAAAATTAAAGAAGCTGACCAAATCCCGCTCAATAGATGACCATGTGGACACTGAAGTGGTGGAGTTCAGACCCATCGGTACAGTGTCACAGGTATATGTAACAAGCATTGCGAATATTGTTATATATTTATTACATAATATAAGCATATAGATTTTAAACCACCTCGTTGGTCGAGTGGTTTGCGTACACGCCTAACTACACCGATGAACCGCGAGACTCGGGTTCGATTCCCGACGGGGGCAGGCATTTGTGTGATGAACATTTAGATGTCTGCATTTCTGGGTTTGGGTGTTTTTTAAATTTATTCTGGTATATATTTAAGTATTTCTATGTATTAGAATCGTTGACTAACACTCATAACACAAGCATATAATTTGCTTACTTTGGGATTAGATTCAATTTGTGTGACTTGTCCAGGGATATTTATTATAATATATAATTTATTTATATTGCTGTATCTTCCAATTTGGATATATGTCGCTAAAAAGAACCATAATTGTATAGCTTTGATAACTATTTGTATATTTGAAACCAAATTAAGAATTTTTATAAAAAAATAGATAATTTCTGAGAGTTAAAAAGAAGTAGCGGTTGCTATTATCAGAATATTTTTGTTTGGATGACATCACGTGCATGACGAGAACATGATGAGAACGCCATCTTTATTTCTCAAGACCAACCACTTTGTTTTCCAGTCTTTTAGTGCACCATCTGTGATCTTTTATCGTTATCATCAATTTATTTGTTTGTGTGTGTCAAATGAATGGTAGTGTGGGTAATGTTTAATTTATTGATTTAATGTACTTTATAAGCATTATTATTGAAAAATATTAGCGTAAAAAGGGGACCAAATTTCTGCATCACGTATTAATATAATATAGATAATATAAAAAAGTAGGTGTTTATACTAATTAATGAAATAGAATTTCATACATAAACTTAAATTAATCTTGATAAGTTTATTTGATTTCTTACATTGCTGGTACTATTATTATTGATCCATATTTTTTTCTTTGTTAAATATTAACTGTCTTACTTCACTTAGTTTTTATCCCGGTCATAGAATCCTCACGTGTCAAACTTTAAAATTTAAGGACATATATACAAACTTAATCAATTGATACCCCATTGAGGTTAAAAATAAATACTTAATAATTGGTTACCCCCATTGAGATTAAAAATAAATACTTAATAAATTGTTCACCCCATTGAGATTAAAAATAAATACTTAATAAATTGTTACCCACCTTGAGATTAAAATAAATACTTAAATAAATTGTAAACCCATTGAGATTAAAAATAAATACTTAATAAATTGTTACCCCCATTTAGATTAAAAATAAATACTTAACAAATTGTTACCCTCATTAAGATTAAAAATCTTACTTATTTAAAATCTTCTACCTATAAATTAAAATATCTTTACGTCCATTTCCCCGAAGAGGTAGGCAGAGGCACAACCAGGGCACCCCCGACTAGCCGAAGACACTAAGTCCCACAATGTGATAGGTGGCAAGCCTATCGTTAACCGGGCACATTTCCAATCCCGAGCAACTTTTTTTCATTAGAAAATTGGAAAATCCCAATTTTCTTTTTGTTGCCCGACGCGGGACCGCAGGCAGTTAAGTCCAACAACTGACCCGCTAGACCACAGAGGCGATATAAATTTTATCTTTATGTTATCTACGGCTAATGAGTATCACTTCACTTTGAAATTACACTTCTATACTTTTATTATTTGCGGAGGATGCTCTATTGTAGTAGAAAAGTGTTGTAATGTAGAGACAAACCACGAGGCATAGGTGGTATGTAAGTTATATATAAATTGCAGGGTTCCGACTCGGACATGAGTGCGGCGGGCAGTAAGCGCGACTTGCGCGGCCGACTGTCCGACATGTTCGGTCGGCGCGGCCAGCTCTCCCGCGGGAACAGGTTTGTATAAGTGTACAATGTAACATATTTTTGTAAGATTTATAAGAAAAAGGACAAGCTCCCTAAGTTTCTTTCACCGAATCTTTCCAGTGACTGGCCGGGTTCCAATTCGGTGACAGTTTTTAGATTTATACAGACGCCTCAGAAGAACCTTTGCTTGGTCTATGTGAAACAAATATATTCTTATTGTTGACTACTTCTTTGCCCGTGTACCGATATATATTTCTATATTTTATACCTACACTAATTTATACCTACAAGAGTTTTCGAAACCGGTGTGTTTGTATGAAAAGGGTAATGAATGTGAAAGAAGCTAGACAGGTTTGTCAGGATCGTGAGGTCTGGCACTAGGCAAGGGGTATCGCCCTTTGCCTACCAAGTAAGGGACTTGGCGTGAAGATATGAATGTGCGTATGTATACCTACACTACTACTACACTTCACTCCAGCCTCTTATCTCCACACACAAAAAATATCATAAAATGGGTAAGCTCCGACGTTAAAGGATAAACACACTTTCGAATTTATAATATTAAGTCGGATGTCGGATAATGTGTAACTAGTGTTATGAGTGTGTATGTGTGTGTACAGTGAGCAGAGTCCGGAGCGCGGGAGCACGCTGCGGCCTGCGAGCGCCGCGGGCATGACGCGCGCTTCGCCCGCCAAGCCCGTGAGATCATTTATTTAACACATACCCAAATAATATTATACACATATAAAAATCAATCTTTAAACCACAATGCGACAGTTCGGATATCTATTAACGGGGCGGAACAAGTGGGGTCGTGGCATATCGCGTTGCAAAGCACACTTAGACGGGCTGGGCCGCAATCGGCAGATTTTGTTACGCAGGACTAAAAAGACGAGTAAAAAAGTAGAGTGGCAACTCTACATTAAAATGTCTAGTATGAAATGTGGCGCATCTGGAAGTTGTCATACAAAACTTTAGCGGTAAAATGTCATTAGCTCCTTATATTATTAATATAAATTTTACTCGCCTCTTTGGTGAACGTAAACCCGTATTGGACGCACGGGGTCCACGCAAACTTTCGCCATGATGCTGCCTGGCAGTGTGCCTTGTTCTGTACCAAACGTAAGAAAGCGATCTAAGCGGATTATTGCGCATTGAACCAATAGCCAAGCCAAGCATAGAGCCAAACATGCTATGAACATTTTCATGAGCATTCTAGTGAACGCTCTAGTCGATGCTCGTTAAAAATATTCTAAGCTCAAAGCAATCCTGGCTAGAATACTCTTCAGAATGGTCGATAGAATGCTCGCTAAAATTTTTTCATTATTTTTTTGTGATGTAACATTCAAACGAATGCTAATTACAAGTGAATGCTCAAGTCTATCAGCACCTTAAAGCAATAGGCTTGTCATGTTTTTATCAATCGAATTGCAACAACTACGTAATAATAATAATAATAAAACTCTTTATTGTACAACAAAAACATATTAAGAGTACTACAACTATTACAACAGCAAGTAGATTATTTATACAAATGGCGGTTTTATCGCTAATAAGCGATTTCTTCCAAACAACCAGCATTCAGAAAAAGAAATATACAAATAAGTAAAAAGGACAACATTAAAAAAAGAAAAAAAATACAATACATTAATACATAAAATAAGTAACAACTAAGTATCTAATCTAGTTACAAAATAAAGTAAATAATTAAATATCAAAAGATATACATTACGGTAAATATTTGCCATAATCTAGAACCTGACAGTGAAAACATTCCCCGATGCTCGCTACGACTGTAATGACTTAAGGTAAAATTCCTTTACCATTTTCTCAAAAACATTTTTACATTCTGCCTGTCTTATTACTACAGGGAGAGCGTTCTAAATTTTGTAGCTTGTACTGTAAAAGAAGTCTTATAAAATTTTGTATTATGCTCTGGAATTTTTAATAAGAGTCTTTTAGCAGGCCGTTGAGAACTGTGATCTTCATTTAAAAAATTAAATCTGTCTTTAAGATAATTAGGTGTATAAGGGTTAAACAATATGTTGAAAAAGAAGTTCAAAGTACGTACATTCCTGCGAAAACGAATAGGTAACCACTTAAGTTTCGCTCGAAATGAAGAAATGTGGTCATATTTACGAAGTCCGTAAATGAACCGTATAGCAAAGTTTTGAAGGCGCTCAAGCTTATCAAGTTGATTTTCAGATAAATTAAAAAAACTAAAACGTAATTTACAAATAACATAAGTAATTTCATAGCCGCGGTTAATCCCAATAAAAGATAAACAAATACGCTTGTGGCATCTTAATAAGATCGCGGAAACAAATAACAACGTGACCTTCGTCTTAACACGTTCACTACTACAGCACCGCGTCGATGGGCTCGTTTGTATGTAGTTTCCATAAAAAGTAAGTATCTTCACGCCCATATGCCCGAAGACGTAGGCTGAGGCACATTCGGGGCACCCACGACTAGCCGAAGACACTAAGTCCCACAATGTGATAGATGGTAAGCCTATCGCGAAATGGGAACGTATCCAATCCCGAGCAACATTTTTTATTAGAAAATTGGAAAAACCAAATTTTGGTTTTGTTGCCCGAACCGGGAATATAACCCGGGACCTCATGAAGTCAAGTCCGACACCTGGACCTCTAGACTGTTTTTTATATTTGTACTGTGACAACACTACCCCCTAGCTGTTACCGACAAGATTTATTTTATGCGAGAAGACGACAATCAAGCAAAAAGCTCTTATGGTGAAGACAACCGTGACTAGACACCATAGATGTTATAGGTGTGTCACAGTCCAATGGCAGGGGTGTTTTGTCCAATTGTGCAAGTCACCAGCAACCATAACCACGCCAACTGAAATAATCCAGTAACTTAAATTAGCATATTACCAGCAATACCACATTCGACCGAGGCATCAGATTCCAAAACAACATGAAATATTCAAATGAACGACTTGATATCACTGCAACTATTTAGGGGTGCTATTATTAATGTTAGTCCGGGCTTCTTTGCAGAATAGACCATCTGCCTTCCTGTACCAAGCAGCTCGTAAAAGGCGAGCATAGGCTTACCGTCACTAACACCGTGACATCCGACTAGGTGGTAGAGTCTCGCAGCGACTCGCCCGGATTGGTACCACCGCCTTACCTATTCCTACCGCCATAATGTTACCGCTTGCCGTAGACTTATTCCAGTTCGGAGAGTAAGGTAACCAGTCAACTTACTTTTGCTCGAGGCCTAACATCCCGACCTCAGGTTGGCAAAGCACCATCACCACCTTCGGTGTCTCTAGGCGGCGTGAATTTCTTACCATCAGGAAATCCGTCTGTTTGTTTGCCTTTCAATATCATGAAAAAAAAACCCTGATCTGCAAGACAAACCGAATTCAATCATCTCCAATCTATTTATTACAGAGCGATGCCGCCAGCATAAGAGCATCAAGTGCGACCCCAGCCACAAAGAGGAAAGGGAAATAATAACCACTGAACATTTTTTCAATTGTATTTATGCAACCTTCTATGAATATTCCACATAGCATGTAATATCACAATACATATCAGATAGAACTATCAAACAAAATATCTAATGAGTTTTCCTTCGCTAAATTCTGTTTCGCTATTTAAATGTACTTAAAACAGTTCCTGTAGAAACGTTTGTATTATTTGTATTTTTTTTAATAAACCGTTGAAAATAAAAACTTTTTTCATTCAAAGTGAGCCAGTTTATTACAATGCATATGCATACGGTCTATTCTGACGCTTTGTGTAAACTTATTTTTATGCTATCTTTTTCCAATGATATAAAAACAAAAGAGATAAAAGATAGACGTGTCAAATTAATCTGAACGTATTATGTACAGCTTATAATCGATATCATCAGATATAATATTAACAAATTTTAAGGCGTACAAATTAATCTTCAGCACTTAACGTGTTCTGTCTCTTTCTATCCCTTGCGTTGAAAGAAGATAGCGATAACATTAGTTAACGCGCAGCAGAATTACCAACAATGACTTTATTATAAATTTAAGTAAAGTAAAGCACTTACAGTATAATTTAGGAATTGAAATTATAATGTACTTTTATTATTCGTTGGCTAACTCTGGTCCATAAGATTTGACTCGACTCCACCGCCTCCTGACGCGTCCTTGAGTATTGATTCGAAGATGGGCTGTAAGTCCGGGAATGACTTGATTTGTGTCACGAAGTCCATGAGATGTGGATTTTTCTCTGTGTAAAAAAAGAAAAAATGTCAAATATTTTTTTTATTTTTTACTGATTGGTAAATAACTCTCTTGATGGTAAGGAACAACTTAGGTCGATAGACAACATAGAAAATTTAAATGCGTACCTGATCTATGGCCGGAATGTAAAGATTATTGTACAAAAGCTTCTTTACCCTTCGGACCGCAACAAGGCACTGTCAGTAAGAATAAGTTGATGGACTCCTACCTGGGCCAGTATGAACCATTTAACCTATGCCCTATCTTACGAGCTACCAGACAAAGAGGTGGATGGTTTACTTCAGACCAAAAACGCGAACCGACACAGGGAATGACTAATACACGTACTTACTATGTTAAAGTTTTACAACGATTCGGCACCAATAATCGCCTACTGTCAGCGTAAGAACCTAGTGTGCCAAATCTCATATGTTCTATTGGTTAAGGGGTGGGTTCCTATGTGTACGACTGCACTCGAAAAATTTTAACTGTTATCATTTTTACGCGCATCGTATGTTTTACACATATACCATTTACATTTACGTTTTGCATTTACGTCTTTAAGCGTACTGCGCGTATCTCACCCCTCATACATATTTAATTTAATTAGTTATTCTAATTGAGATTGGAAATTATAGTTTTATAGTGTAATTTAATATTTCATTTATTTTAACATCTGCGGGATAACCGTACACTATGATTAACAAACCGTAATCCGTCAGTATAACCAGTGGTAGTTTGCCTAAAAACGATTAACGTAACGATTCGTTATTCATTGTTATACAGAATGTTTAGTTAACAATCGAAAACGTACAACTAATTAGATTTTGTACTAATCGTACAATAAACAACCATTCTCAAGCAAAATGACTCTTTTGTTGATTATAGGAACCGGGTTATAGATTTAATAGAGGAGACCTAGTGTCTATTTTAAAAAGCACACGTTAAATTATGTAGTACTTTTTTAGTGTGGGCGTTAACATCTTTTTTTTTTTATGTTATTGGAAGGCAAACAAGCAGACGGATTTCCTGATGTTAAGAAATTCACGCCGCCTAGAGACACCAAAGGTGGTAATGGTGCGTTGCCAACCTGAGGCCGGGATGTTAGGCCTCGAGCAAAAGCAAGTTTACCGGCTACCTTACCCTCCGAACTGGAACACGTCATGACGTTATGGCGGCAGAAATAGGTAAGGCGGTGGTACCAATCCGGGCGAGTCGCTGCTAAACTCTACCACCTAGTCAGATGTCACGGTGTTAGTGACGGTGAGCCTATGCTCGCCTTTTACGAGCTGCCTGGCAAGGAAGGCAGATGATCTATTATACAAAGGAGCCCGGACCAACACGGGGAAAAAATCTACCACTAGATTAAGTTTAAATTTGCATTAAATTACCCTTATGCTTGTGAAGAGTAATTGAAGCCTTAAATTATTCAAAATTAGTCATAAGTCGTCAAAGAAAGTCAAGTCAGGGTCCTTGATACAGCGGTGGCCTCCTCACTTAAGCTCATTTAGTGAGATTTGGCGGCAACAAGGAAACAGCAGATAAACTAATTTCTTCGTGAATACGTCACGTGTGCACTTAAAGTGAACAAAATTGTACGACATGCCAACAAAATTGACCAACTTGCCTCAGTATTTTAACGTAATTTAGTAATTATGAATAAGCTGAGACCATGTTTTCTCTCAATGGCACCAAAACTCGTACGTAAAGTTACACGCGCGATGGATGCGTTTATTTCCTGAAATAACGCACGAGTGCGTACCTGCCTCGCTTACTGGAGGCAGGTCAAGTGTAGAGTAAGGTGGTGTATAGTGTAGTGAGCAGTTACCGGCGTCGGGTATCTGCAGCAGCGCGGCGGCGGCTCGGAGTGCGGAGCGCTTGAGCTCGTCCTGCTTCTCGTACTCCTGCTTCACGGAGTTCGCCTTCACCTTCATCGTGCACGTCGCACGCAAAGGCTCAACCAGGCTTTCCAGCCCTGCATACAGTAAACATAATGTATCAAGTGTTGCCATGTAACGAAAAGTATTTTTACATCCCTATCCCCGAAGAGGAAGGGTGCCGGGTGGTTGTGCCTCAAACCAAAGCACCCACGAACTGCCGAAGGTACTTACTCCCACAATCTGATAGCTGCCAGCTTATCACTAACCGAGCACTTATCTAGTCCCGGGCCACTATGGTTTGATAAGAAACGTGTAAAACACCTCATATAGTCTACGTCCACATCGCATTACTGGATCATTAAGTATGACCTCTTCTAAACTTGTAAAATTACCTCGAAAAGTATCTTAGTAAAATTACCTCGAATACTACATAAGCTAGGTTTTGTACTATGAAGTACTTGTACATATAAATTACACCAATAGAACCACGAGTAACAGATACTATACAGCATCATCCTTCCAGAGTAAATGCCAACCCAATGTCCACTTTTCTTATTATGTTCTTGCACTTAGCATACTTTGAACATCCATTAAAGCGATACTATGATTATTTACAGCAATTCACCCTGATTGGAACAGGCCTAAGATACCGAGCAATTCTATTAATAAGTCGACCGGCTGCTCTAGCCTCTGAACCTAACATGACACCGTAATAATGGCGACAGGAATAAGGTTGGCGATGGTTCCAATCAGGGCGAGTTGCAGCACTAAACTTTAGTATCAGTGATCTTGACTTGAGTAGTTAGTTATGATTTATTTAACCTTTGCTCGCCTTTTAGGAGCTATCTGGCAGGAAAGCAGAATGTGTTTTTTTACATACTAGACCCGGACAAATACGGGGAATCCCATCATCTATGGTAGGCACTATGTGGTAGGCAACGGCTATCTCTTTCTATCAGAGCGGTTCTTGAACCAGATCTGTTGCTGACACTAGTAGGTCGAGCCTAAAGTGTGTCGGGTAAATTGGAGGTACTCACGCTGCAGCACGGCGGCGGGACAGAGCGTGGCGAGCCTGGCGCACATGAGGTAGGTGAGCATCTTGATGTCGTAGTGGTCCCGGAGCCCGTCCTCCACGTGCCGCAGGAACTCGAACACGTCCAGCCGGTCGAGGCAGGTCCCCAGCAAAGTGTACATACACTCGAACGCCGCCTTGCGCAAGTCCAGCCCGTCGTCCACCGAGTGCTTGAACGGGCCCATCTCCACCTCGCGGATCAGCTCTTTCTACAACACACACTCAATGCTCCTAACCGATTTCTTTCTTCTCTTCATGGTAGCTCCACACTTGGCTATTTGTGTTTGCTTTGCTGTTTTTAACAAATACTTTTCAAGTGCGGGAAGTATATTTGCCACATTTATGGCTCTACTAAGCAAACATTGGCCATACATGGTTAGCTTACATAAGCTAGAACGTAATGTTACATACATACATACATACATACATATCTTCACGCCAAGTCCCTTTCGGGGTAGGCAGAGAGTATCGAGTGCCAGACCTCACGATCCTGACATTTCACGAACGTAATGTTCATTTGGTATAAGCGTAGTGTTATATTCTCTTTAATTTGGCACAGCAAAATTTATATTGCATGTGATGCTGCATGTGTGGAAGATAGTACTGCCTATCTGAACATATATTTAATATTTTTATTAATAGAATATAAAATCAAATAGCTCTACTAATAGCCATGTGTGGAGCTACCTTTGGATTTGCTTATTCGTGATCAGAAGACAATATAAATTAATAAAACATGTTACAGTAGTCATGTATTTTAAATGGAGGAGTTATAGTTTAATTCTCACAAATCATCACTCAGTATTATCATCAGTATCACTGAGGGGGAGTTAGGGTCAAAGCTGCTTAAAAAGCGTCATATAATTAATTAATTAATTAAAACCAAGCACAAGCGTCACCTAGTGTTGAGCTAAGCTATAAAAAAATTCAGAAAATCAAAAATGTTCAATAGCCTGACAAACCTTTAAAAAAAGTAAAGACCCATTTCGATGTCAGCTTTCCAATAAACATCCCCATCCAAATCAATTTATTCAAAAGTGATGATGCAACAGACATACATATACACACAAACAGACACTCCTCTTTTTCCGTTGGGAGTTAAAAAGAAAGACTCGCGCAATGAAGGTTGATAGTATATTATATGTATTTATCACGCAAATCGTTTCAAGTCTCCGATCAAGTAAACAAGTAAATATCCGTATCCATACGCACCTTGACCTTGGTCTCGGCGTAGATGGTGGGCAGCAGGTCGGGCAGCAGGTCGCGCACGAGGCTGGGCTTGTTGTGTGCGGCCGAGTTAAAGGCCACGAGCGCCACGCGCCGCACACCCAGCGCGGGGTCACGCAATGGTACCAACAGCTCTGCCATGCACGCCCGCAGCAGACCGTCGATGGCCGCAGGCTGCACACCCGCGCACATACACCAAAATAGTGACGTCATCATTCAACAAAACCCTATTAATTTTTTTTAATTTTCTAGTCTCTAATCTATAATTAATAAATTAAAAGGAGTATGCGCAAATTGGCCCAACTCTTGTAGCACTTCAAGCAATATTTTAATGGTATAGTATTAAATGCACGAGCCAATTGTTCTATTACAACTAACCTGAATTTGATGTTAGTTACAATAAATATATAATATTAACAAACTGAACTGACATAATATGATTGGTACAGACTGTTTGATACAACTGTATTGTTCATGTTTGACAGGTAGTCGTACAATAGGAAACTCGGGCTGAGCAATCTGCTCGGCCCACAAAAGCCCGGTGAAGTTGTAAAAACCGCGAGGTTGGCAACACATAAGTCATTCAAAAAAAAACAATAGGAATGGTGTTTGGGATTTGCAAGATACCAAAACAATTTTTAAAGTACGGCTAGCATTTTAGATAATGTCATTATTGGCCGAGATTGACTAGGATTGTGTTTGTGTGATAGTAATCAAATGTACAATAAAAAGTAATAGTCGAGATCACGTTTTCATATTTTTTCCTTTATTATTTTCAGTAAGAAATGAAATATTAAAATTATAACTTAATATTATTTTACATTTTTTATATTCTTTAATTATTACTTTTATTATCTTCGATGTATCTTCGAAAAGAATAGAGTATAATATGTGAGTGATTGGGGTAACAATTATAGCATATAAACATTTATTATATCTTGCTACAAGAGTTGGGACGCAGTACATAGCAATTTACCTATTCCCCTTTACGCACTTAACTAGCAACTATTAAAATTTTAGTCCAGGACTTACCTGATCTGATATTGTGAATTTTACAGCAGTCACGGCAGTTGTCCTCGTGAGTGGCTCCGGTGATTTTAAGAACTCTTTTAAATGCGGCAGTAAGTCTTTGGGTTCCAATAAACATAATTTTCCTAAGCATTCAGCAACCTGAAATAATAATTATATACATTAAAAACATATATTACTTTTTGACAGAAGGCAATATTAGGCTCTTTTTTTATCTTTATGTTTTGCATTCCAGCAAACACGCAGACGGATTTCCTAATTGTAAAAAATTCACGCCACCTAGAGATGCCAAAGGTGGTAATGGTGAGTTGCCAACCTGAGGCCGGGATGTTAGGCCTCAAGCTAAGTAAGTTTACCGGCTACCTTATCTTCCTAACTGGCACACGTCAACGGCAAGCACTGATGGTATGGTGGCAGGAATAGGTAAGACGGTGGCATCAATCCGGGCGAGTCGCTGCGGAATTTACGTACTAGGCGTACTACCCTGGGATTAATATTAATACTTACTACATTACGAGATCCTTCTTCAGCGCATTGGCAGTGTTTGGACAGCTGTACCCAGATTTCAGGAATAAAAGGCCTTAATGCTTCTACACCTTCCGGAGTACATGATTCACAGGCAATTATCTAGAAAAAATAATAGCTTTAATAATAATACCCCCACTTCGTCCTAATATCAAATCTATTTGCTAGTCCCGTGGGAATCTGTTTAGGTATTGAAATACATTTTACATTATATCACAAGTTTCGCACCAAGGACTTAATGTCAAAATGCATTAATATCGGTTTATTTTTTTCTACTTTAAAACGAAACATACGAACACATTCACATTTATCTATTAGTATGTTTTTTCTTGTAGGACGAATTCGAATGATATTTTAAATAAATAAATATCCCTGGACAAGTTACACAAATTGAATCTAACCCCAAAGTAAGCAATTTATATGCTTGTGTTATGGGTGTTAGTCAACGATACTATTACATAGAAATACTTAAATAGATACCAGAATAAATTTAATTAACACCCAGACCCGGAAATGCAGACATCTAAATGTTCATCACACAAATGCCTGTCCCCGTCAAGAATCGAACCCAAGCCTCGCGGTTCGTCGATGCAGCTAGGCGAATACGCTAGCCACTCGACCAACTAGGCGAATGAAATCGTCTTTTAAAATCTGACAATAATCTTATTTTTAAATCATAGAAACAAATAACATTACATAATATGTTTATTCAATTGTATATTATTTTTAATCAAAAACTTAAAAAAAAGTATTTTTTTAATGAAAATATTTTATACTCAACAAAATTAAAGCTATTATATTGAATTGAATTTTTTTAAACCCCGACGGAAGAAAGCGTGTTTTGAGTTTGACAGCTCTGTGTCTGTGGCATCATAACTTTTAAAGGACTTTTAATTTTTTTTGTAAAGCAGAAGTGATCGAAATCATTCTTACATTGCATGTCGTTCATGTTGTTCAGTGTCATGTTGTTTTTTCGTCGGAGGTTAAAAATATTTTAGTGTTATATAACCACAAATGGAGTTTCACTAAGGGTCGAAGATGAAAAATATACATCACACAATATTTTACCTCTCTGAGGGAGTGCAGCAGTAGGTACTGGCGTTTGGGTTGAGCCTCAATCTCCCCCAGTATGAAGGGCAGGAACTCGGGCAGGTTGCCCACCGCCACCGAGCCCAACGCGTAGCTCGCCGCCGACTTTACTTCCTCCGACGACCGAGCGAACGCATTCAGTAACACGTCCTTGAGGTTTGGTATTGAACTTAAATCTCTGAAAATGTTATAACGTTATTTATCATGGGTATTTTAAATTTATATAATATTATAGGAATAAAGAAGTGGATTTTTGGAACTCTTAATTATATCTTAATTGAATAAATATGGAACAATCTAAACATCAAAAATAAATAATCAAATTTAATTTACCGCAAACAATTTTGTACGCTTAGCACATAATTAAATCAATTAATCAAATATTTCTGCACAAAATACACTTATATTTAAGCTTAAGTAAATAATTATTATGGGTGTGTCATCAATACAAGCACATAGTAGAAATACAAATCAAATGTAAAAAATGCAATCAAAATCGCATCACGGGTAAATGGATGGACCAAAATTCAAATTAAAAAAACAATTTTGTTAATCCTTTTTTTGTTGTGCTATTCATTATCAAGAGATAGTTCTACAAAAAAAAAATTACCGGGAAACCTGCAGGTACAATGGGAAAAACGATGCTTTAGTCCATACAAACTATTAATATCTATGCTAGTTCGCCGGGTCGGCTAGTATTAGAAGCAGTTTAATACACACACCCAGACCCGGAAATGCACGAATTCAGATGTTCATCACATAATATATGACCCCGTCGGAGACTGAACCTGAGCTTCGTGATTGACCTTTGGTGTTACGCGTGTACGCTAATCCCTCGACTAATAGGTTTAGTAAATCAGTTTTCTTTTTTGCAGAATTTTGGTTTAAAAAAGCGCCACATTTATCACACTATAGGTACATATTGATGTTTTTTTGTTTTTTTTTAATATTTAAAAAAATGAGTTCCTCAAATGAAAACTGGGTTATTCGGATAGACAAAAGTTTGGTCGCTTATTTTAATGTTTAAATATAGGATGTATGTTTAATTATTAGTTATATTGGGTTATTATTATTATTTGCAGTCGAACCACTATTATATGCAGGGTTTACATTTAAAGGACTTTTTGAGTAATTTCTACTGAAATACTCATTTTAATTACTTTTGAACACAGTATTCAGTTGATTCTCGGCGACTGCACTAGCTTATGGTGACGGGTGACGTCATGATTTGTACTAGGTACGACATAGCATGACCACAATTGAAGTATTTTTAGTGAATGTTTCTAGAAGTAGGTATTTAATTTTGACAATATTTTAAACGCAATTTCTCTTTAACTATAACTTTCGTATATTTAAAATTCAGTCTTTCAAATGTAACCCTGTACAAACATTTTACGGAAACAAAACAAGCAAGCCGTACAGATGCCTGCCGATCTCGGCGAGCGCGAGCAGCGCGAACATCTGGTGCGTGTCGTTGGCGGGGTGCGCGGCGTCCCGCAGGAAGCCCCGCGTGATGTCCAGCGCCTCCGCCCCGCCCACCACCACCGCCGCCACGCACTTCGCCAGCGAGTGGTACGCCTGCACACACACACACACACCCACACTCATATATGTAGGCAATTTCTGTCTAGCACTCCAACACCAGCTCCTTCGTACTCTTATGGTAACCGTATTCCCCGTGTTGGCCCGCGCTCCTTTGCAGAATAGATCATCTGCCTTCCTGTCAGTCAGCTCGTAAAATGCGAACATAGACTTACAGTCGCTAACACCGTGACTGGTACAGTTTCGCAGTGACTCGCCCGGATTGTTACCACCGTCTTATCTATTTCTGACACCATAACGTCAGAGCTTGCCGTTGGTTCGAAGAATAATACAGTCGGTAACACTTACTTTTATTCGAGTTCTAACATCCCGACCTCAGGTTGGCAGCGCACCGTTACCACCTTTGGTGTCCGTAGGCGGCGTGAATCTCTTACCATTAGGTACCTTACTTACATTATCATAAAAAAAACGTAAACATTTCAAAAATACCCCCGCTAATGGACCCCCGCTTTCAAATTATCTATATTTAGTAAAAAAAAGGAATTTACTGTCTATGAAATACTGTCTATATTTAGTAAAAAAAAGGAATTTAACAACGAAAATTTCATTTAAATCGAAACCCAGTTAAACTAACATCCAGTAACGTTTACACACGGGGCAAATACAGATCCTTTATTTTAATAATGCGCAATCGAAAATGTGTGCATAGTACGGTCGAGCCCGAGTCGGGGACGGGTCGGGGTGTACCTGCTTGATGTGGTGCGGCGTGGCCGTGTGGTCGGGCGCTCTGGTGACGGGCGCCACCAGCAGCGCCAGCAGCTCGCGCCGGCTGCAGCCCGCCACGTCCGCCTCCACCAGCGCCGACAGCACGCCCAGCATCGCCTTCAGCGCGCCGCCTGCCACACCCACATACTTCTCAATATCGTACACTTCCTTATTGTTATATGGGACTAATGATTTCCATGTTCAAGTGCAAGAGCACGGATCATTGAAAGGCAGATTAAGTGTAAGTACCCTGTAGCAGCGGCGACTTGGCCAGCGCCAGGATGTTGGGCGTGAGCGCCTGGCGCGCGTCTGGTGTGAGCGCGGCGGGACAGCGCAGACAGGCGCCCCGCACCAGCGTGAGTGCCGTCTGCGCACAGTGCAGGTCCGCCTCGCACACCAACGCCGGCACCTCCGTCAGCACCTGCACACACACACACACACACACATACACACCACACATCTTAACTGATCACTCACACCACCATACTACACCGACATTCTCGACGGCGAAAGGAGCCCGGAGTAACACAGGGAACTATTTTAAATATCGGAATGAATAAGTATGTCTTCGAAACAATGTGCCTAAATGAGAAACCTAATTTAATAATGGTTAACGATCACACTCAAAGATGTCATTAAATCAATATTTTTCATACAAGACTGTGACTTAATAATTAAATAGATAAATGTTAATTTACTTCTGTGAATAAGAATGTTAGACGTTTAAATTTCAACCCCAAATAAGATAAAATTTCATTCGTTTTCATATTTTACAAACAAACACTTCTTTTTTATATATTTCGAAAATAAAACAGCACAAAAAACAAGATTCAAAAATTAAACCGAAAGAAGCTCCGGAGTTTTGGCGCCGTCAAGAGAAAGGTAGTTTATTCATTTTTATTGAATGTCGTGTTTATATGAATAAAATATAGTTAATTTTAATGGCATTTTGTAAAATTTTATTCAGTGAAAGTGCGCAAATGAAATAATCATTAAGAAATTTGTGTATAATGTATTTCCTCATTGCCGCCAAATCGCATTAAGAGCTTGTGTAATGAAGCCACCAATTTAGTCAAAACCCTGACATGATTTTATTTGTTGACTTATGATTAATTTTGAATAATTTAAACCAGTTTTTGTTAAATCTGGTAAATTGAAAGCAAATTTCAGTTTGACTAATGGCAAATGCTAACGCTAGCATCAATAACTAAAATAAATAAAAAAGTAGTTCTAAGTTTCAAAAATTGCAAACTCCTTTGAATGAAATCTTTAATAAAGTTAGAACTTAATATTAAAACAATGTATTTTAAGTAGCTTAATTTATTTAAGTAAGTTTAAGTACAGTAGTACTATTTAAACTATGCGCTTCGGCTATATTCGTCAAGCTTCGGAAATCCGAATGTATTTTAAAGATATCTATATAGTGTTGTTTATTACACATAATTAATCATTTCGCTCAAATATAGTTTAGGTCAAGCAAATTAAAAATAAAAGTATAAAGAGTAAAAAATGTAAGGCCGATGCCCATAATTTAAATAATAGTACTGTAGTAATATCGCTTATCATGAATTTAAAACAATGATATTCACTTACCTTACTTAATAGTTCTATACTAATAGCATTACTATAATTCTGAACAAGTGTATCTAGTAGCACAAGTGTCGATAGTTTTAAAGCTCGTTGATTCTTCCGTAGAAATGATCCAAGAATAGGAACAGCGTCTGACTGAAACAAAAAATAAACTTAGTGAACCTTAAATTCTACATACATTCCTTTATACAAAACTAGCTGCTACCTGCGGCTTCGCCCGCGTTTTCACAGAAACCCGGTGTGCGATCGGGATTAAAAATAGCCTATATGTTAATCCAGGTCACAATCTATC
>NJDC01002255.1:198943-240761 GCA_002245475.1 Calephelis virginiensis | reverse complement strand
TCTCGCTAATGTTTTCTACTCCGATCTGATTGTGACAGCAACACACAATAAAATATACAAAAAAGTCAGTTCTTCTTTGCCCAGTTTTTCTCACCTGTCACAATCAGACACGTGATTGAATACACGTCTACATCTATTTATCGTCAATTCCGGGGTCCGTATTACGGGTCAAGACGTTAATTATAGTCAGCGCAACACGATAGTAGAGAGCACTGACATCAGGATTTCCCGCGGAGGCATTGTTCCCGCCGTACACCAGCGAGTCATGTTCATCTCATTTAACAGGGAAGTGACTTTAAGCGTGATAGTGACGATTAAATAAATTAATGACCGGCAATTAGAACCTTCAATAAAATTTGTGTACTAAGGGCTAGCGTAGTTTTTTTGTTATTTTTAAGAAAACCTAGCCCAACCGTGACACGTGTCCGTATTGAGTAAAATTAGTCAAGGATTGAAGGAAAATCAATGAATGGAGGATTTAGAAATTTTGTAAAGTTTAAGTGGACAAGTGATGTTTTCATGAAGTTATTAGTTGCCACCTAGGCTCACAAAATGAGCTTGAGTAAGGAGGCCACCGCTTTACTCACAACCCCTTCTATGACGACTTATGACTAATTTTAAGTAATTTATGCCAGATTATACTAAATCGGGTAACTTGATCACATTGAAACTCTACAATGGCAGATGATTACGCCCATGCTAAAAAACTTAAAAAAAATAAACCAACCGATTCCATGTGTTAAACGGGTGACGCTGGATAATTTATAAGAATGCTGTATAATCAAAATAAGCTCGCATAATCGCTAAATATACAAGTCGATTTAAAAAACGACGGCGTTATTGATGCGCTACCGACAAGCGGCAGGAATGTTACGGTTCTCGGCGTAAGTAACTTCTAGAGATGTGACTTGCCAGGGGAAAAATCGATTTTCTTATTAATCGATTTTTAATTTATTTTAAATAATCGATCTTTTTTACTAAAAATTATCGATTTTCTAAAAAAATCGAATTTTTGATGAAATGACCATTCTTTTATTACAAAGTAAGCCCTCCAACTACTTTTTGAACGATTATGAGACATTTTTTGCCACAAATCATTAACTACAAACTCACTCGCACACTTAGTCAATGGTTATTTATGCAAAATTTATTAAAAACAGAGTTTGCAGTTTCGAAAAAAACTTTCATAACCACCGTCTATTTTAAATATCACAACTGACTGACATAACTGCTTTATCGACAGAGTTTTCGAGTATTGCCAAAATACGTTTGCCAGATACTAGATGGCGTTGCAATTAATTGTTGTACTTCTGTTATAAAGTTGCTGCTAAAATATCATAATTACGATGTAAAACGACGAAATAAATAATCTATGTAGCATGTCAAAGATGCGGTTATTAAAAAAATCGAAAGTATCATGTGAAATCGTGAACCCAAAAATCGATTATTAAAAAATAATCGATTTTTTATTTAATCAAAGGCGGTCTTATCGCTCCAGAGCGATCTCTGCCAGACAACCTTAGGGTGAAGACTTCAGCTACATTCCATTATTTTATTTATTACCTTCCAAGACATATCATCATCATCTGAATATTCTTCGGAGTCAGATTCAGGTTCAGCATCAGGCTCGAAAGATTCATCCTCCATCTCTTCGTCCTCTCCGCCACCATCTTCATCATCTTCATAATTGTAGTTCGGATCGTATGTGATCATTTTCAAACATAATTCAATTATCTGGTAAAAATAATAGTAATGTTAACTACGTCTAATAACAATAATGTTTAATTAAACTTTTCAATAACCTCGGACTAAATCTACATGTAACGTAACAAAGAACAATCTCGAAGTATCGAAATCGGTCCATCCGTTCAAAAGTTATGATGCCACATAGACACACACAGACACGTCAAACTTATAACCTCACTTTTTCTATCGGGAGTTAAAAAAAAAGCTTGCAGAGTTTCTTCAACAGGGTCTTCAGGGTGTTGCCACGAATAAATAAACTTATGAATAGAGTATTTTTTTTACAGGTTCGAACTCACAATTCACATTTAGGTATGTATAAGCTTAAAAGATTTTCTTAAATCAAAAAGAAAGTTAGTTTGTAAAACAAAATATCACCTTTTGACATTAAACTAGAACCAAAAACTACATTTCCTAAAACTACCTATTACGCTCAGCAACGACTGATGGATGATATTTTGTTACAATGTTTTCTCTCACAAAATAAGTAATGGTCATGGATTTAGTTGTGGCTATCTTCTTTCAACGACAATAATAGAAAGGGACAAAACATGTTTATTGTTGAGATTTTTTTATGATATTGGAAGACAAACAAGCAGATGATTTCCTGATGGTACGAAATTCATGCCAAAAATAGTGTCACGCCAATAGAGACACCAAAGGTAGTAATGATGCGTTGCCATCCCGAGTCGGGATATCGAGATGTTAGGCCTCGAGTAAAAGTAAGTAAGCAGGAAGGCATAGAATCTATTCTGCAAAAGAGCCCAGACCAACACGGAGGAAAGAAATTTCTATAGAATTAGGCAATATTACTACTACTTAATTGAGCTCGGAAAAAGGTTATTTAAAAATGTTACAAGTTAACATGACACTACTCTGACATGTCTATAATGTTCCATCTCTTTTCTTTTTGTTTCATTGGAAAAAGATAACATACACCTATAACAAGTTACTTTCATATTATTAAATACTACCACAGATTAAGGACTCACGGTTGGAATATGTGGTTGAACTTCTTTCGGACACTTAAGCACAAAAGCTTCAAGAGCCTGTAAGCAATGTTCACGTAGTTCTTCGTCTGCATCTGTTGAATGATTTAACACTTGTGGTGCCACTCGCCATAGCTGCTCACCAAACCTATGACCGGCCTGTCGGCTGAAAGGAATACGATTAACTGTATACTATATTATTATTTCCCGGTAGCTTCATGTTTAGAACCTCATTCAGACCCCCTGTTATTTTTTCGTGATGCCAAACTCTAAGGTATGAATACAAATTTAAAGCTTCCTAAATCTTATCCTTATGGAAATACCACCCATGGTAACTGGTTTCACAAAAGTGTTCTGCGAGGTAGAAGGTGCCTTCGAATTGTGCAGTAGTAGAGCGCTTCAAATCAATTGGATAGGCATTAGGTATGCCTTAAATGTTGACGCAATGTCTACTGACTGGCTCAACTGGAACTCAAACAAGCAGACAAATTTTGTAAGCGCAGTAAAAATGAGTACCACTTGTTGGTTTATGTGAATAAAATTTTTTAAGATTCTGATTCTGAAAAAAACCTACTCCAATTTGAAACACCGCATCTTTGATTTGATCATTCTTTTTCGAGAAGCTCATGTTTCCGAGGTGGTACCAAGATGGTGGTACCAAGATGGTGGTACCATAATAAAAATTTATGCATTATTATATATTATATATTATTTATAAAAACCACTTGTCCAATTTGTTGTTAATCAAAAATTCATCAAAAATTGTTGTGATCCAACTGATATGGGACAAACAAACCATGTATATCTGTTAATTAGCCGCTATTTACCCGCTTGCTTAAATAATTGTAAGTTTTATAAATAGTTATTATATGAGGTATGCTTTTTATCATAATACTATCACTCGTCCGCAGCTTTGGATGGGGGACAAACTTCTATGGTATTATAATACTATAAATCTTCATCTTAAATCACTGCATCAAATAAAAAAAATGCATCAAAATCCGTTGCGTGGTTTTAAGGATCTAGGATACATAATACATAGATTATTATTTATATTTATTATTTAGATTTCCCCGTGTTGGTCCGCGCTCCTTTGCAGAATAGACCGGCGGATGGTCTATTCTTATTCTGATGGTCTATTATTTCTTGCCAGGCAGCTCATAGAAGTCGAGCTTATCATCACTAACACCGTGACATCTGACTAGGTGGTAGAGTTTCGTAGCGACTCGCCCGGATTGGTACCACCGCCTTACCTATTCCTGCCGCCATAACGTTATGACGTGTTCCGGTTCGGAGGGTAAGGTAGCTGGTAAACTCACTTTTGCTCGAGGCTAAACATCCTGACAAATCAGGTTGGCAACGCACCATTACCAACTTTGGTGTTTCTAGGCAGCGTGAATTTCTTACCATCAGGAAATCCGTCTGCTTGTTTGCCTTCCTATTACATCAAAAAAAAGAGACAGCTGAAAGCCACTTGTTTTATTTATACTATGAAGTGATAAAGTAATGCTGTAGCATCCTATATTAGCATATTTATATTTACAATATTTACGTATGTAATAAATGCTCAAGTATTAGGAAACATATGTAATGGAGGATTTGATTATTTATAATTTTTTACATTTAACGATACAAGGTCTTTTTAAAATTATGTAGTGCTCAAAATTGTTAATCGATATTCTGCTTATTTAATTGAAATATTAAAAAAATATATTAAAAATCATACTTAGAACAAACAAATTATAGCACTTTTAATATTCCATATTTATTTACGCAAGTTCAATGACCCCGAGTGATATACAAGTAGTAGCTGAGAGTGTGAGCTTTTTAGAGACAGTAACCACGTTTTGATATTGCTTATTTTTATTTATCTTTTTTTTTAATTTTTCAGTTGTGTATTCCGAGTCCCTAGAACAAAATATATAAACTAATCCTGTAAAACATTGTATATCTCGCATCAAATTTTAAAATACCTGTGTCGAAAAAGTAAATAAATTTATAGTTGTTAACAAATACACACACTATGAGAAAAACATATTTCCAGTTTACCTAAAACACACATTAAGCAACAAAATTCCTTCCTAAATCAGTCCTTCCAGTACAGCACACAAGATTTTTTTGTCTACAAACAAATACATAAAAAATCAAAGTGTGTCGTCCATAGCATAATCAAGGGATTAACTGATAAACTGAACCAGGGTCAACTCAGATCATGATCTTTTGATGTTTCTATATGATATATGACAAATGTCGGTGTTGTAGCCCGTGTTACCAATTGCCTTATCTTTCTGTACTCTTATTAAAACTAGCCAAGCGTTTGGCATTACATGTGTGGTTAAAAACATTATGCTTCTGTTCAATCAATTTTGCATAATCACATAACATTATTTGTAGTATAGAAAACAAAACAAGCAGATGATTTTTTTTTATGTTAGAAATATCACCTATTGCAAAGATTTTTCAAGAAGTTAGTAAATCAAATTCTTACCATACTGATGCAATGCACTGTATATGAGTACGACTGACGCTAGATGATGTGGATGAGCTTAATCCCTCCAGCAAGTGGTCAATGAGTTTATTGTACAAAGATGCATTGCAAGACATCACCAGATGAGATAATGCAACAATGGTGCGTTTTCTTACAGCCTAAAAAAGGTAAAAACATTTGCATTATAAGCTTATTAATATATTTAGTTAGTATCTATTCCTTTGACATTTCATGATTATAATGGTCCCAATGTGGTTAGTTGGGGCACTTTTTATTATTTTTTATTATATAATCAAACAAAATTATTTACCTGACGAGGTGATGCAAGTTGTGGTAATAAAGAATTTAGTAGCATTGGATGAAAAGATATTAATAAGCTTCCAAATCTGCTCAACAAATCGCTTAAAATATCCAAAGCCTCTAACTGAACTGAGACATCTTCTTGCTGAAATAAATAAAAAACACAATTTATAAACTAAGTAAATTATGCAATATATTTATAAATTATAATATGTGTCATTATGATTTTTTAAATATTTAGTAGTTTTGTGAATGAGTAGCAAACCACCATCCATCCATCTTCACAAAATTGTTGTATTGTTTTGTTAGTAACAAGGTTTACATAGATCTTACATCAATTAAATACTTCATAGATACATTTTAAGCAAATTGTACATATAAAAATGAATCTCAATTTCCCTTAATCATGGCATCATCTGTGAATGGGTAGACCAATTATGCTATTTTTTTTGTTGTGTTAGTAATTGTCAAGGCCTTCCCTTAAATGAAAGAAAAAAATTCCATTAAGTTAAAATTATAGGGCTCACCAAACGAACATGTAGGTATATATATTTTGAAAATTGGAGGAACAGCTGAGAAGATACTTCCGAAAAAATAAGCCTTGCTAATTTAAGCTAACCAGCTAGGCTTATTTTTTTATGGTTAACATGACATTTTTCACACATAAAAAAACATCATACCTTTTCAATAGCACTGCTTAATCGTCCCGTTATCTTTTTACACACATTTCCTGCCAGTGTGCTGGAGCCCATTGGTAGTTCAGATATAACAGTTTTCAGTCCAATGCTACTTATATCTCTCAATTGTTCAGTATCAGACAGCATATTAGCACACAGTGTTTCCACTATCCCTTCAACTTGGAACTCTTTGACTTTGTTTACAAGAGGACCAAGGCTATAAAATATAGATTAACATATAAAAAAACATAGTAGCAACAGTACAAAAATTGGCACAAGTCCCATTAGGTATTAAAATCCCACTATACAAATCCGAAAGTTTGTTTGTTTATATTTTATTTGTTGGTATAGGGGTAGTTTAGGAGCCGGAGAGTAACATAGGATACTTTTTAACCAATTTTGAAAAGGAGGATGTTATCAATTTGCCTGTATATTTTACGCGATTACTAGTAGACCCCTGGACTGATTTAGAAAATGTTTTTTTTTGTTTAAGAGTATACTTCAGAGGTAGTCCCATGGTCACCAGGTCAGAAAGAAAGAAAGAAAATTAATTATTTGCGGAATATGCGTGTTGAAGTTGTTACAAAATAATTAAAGGTTTCCAACATATTCTACCACATTGTGGTATATAAATAATTTAATATTTTTATAAGTGATTATTTAATTATATACACAATGTTTTAATATTCATTCAACAAATAGTTTTATTCTTATTACAATTTGAATTATAACTTACAAACAATTTTAAAATGTTAATAAATTTAACCTTGTCTACCGTAAACTATCACCATTTCCAAACCTAGCCAGTCGGAAGAATCCTGGGGAAATCGAAAGAAACTCTAATAATGTTGTAGGCAAGAATAGTGTTTTTGTAGATTATAATAACTAGCTAACATTTGATAATAGTCACTTCATGATGCTGTGCTGATGATGAAAGCTCATCTACTAAAAGTACCAATGATTCAATGACAAGGAGTTAAGAGTCTGAATCTTTCAATTGTCAGGGCGCTCTATACAGTTTAGTTACTTCAGTAGGTATTTATTATGTAGATTATGTAGGATGATGAATCCAGGAGTGATAGACACTTCCCACAATCCCACTATATATACTAATATACTCGCATTATAAAGCTGAAGAGTTTGTTTATTTGTTTACTTGAACATGCTAATCTCAGGAACTCCTAGTGCGATTTGAAAAAAATTGTCAATGTTAGATAGGCCATTTATCAAAGAAAGTTATAGGCTAGATACCATTACGCTAAGACTAATAAGTGCGGAGCATCAATGAAGAATGTTTCAAAATGGGGAGATTTTTTCCTGTTGAGAGCTTCCGCTTTGTGCGCTGCGTAAACGGTTAAAGTTTTGCAAAAATCATGTATTACAGAATACATGTTCTAGAGGCATAACCAGGGCATCCACGACTAGCCAAAGAATGCCCCACAATGTGATAGTTGGCAAGCCTATATCCAACCGGCACATATACAAATTTATTAAAAAACTATAACTACACATTTCCAGTTCTTTTTTGTTGTTGTGCGACCCGGCAACCGAACCTAAGACCTCAAGAAGTCATGTATGATATATGTAAATTTAAAAAGAAAATCATCTATTAAAGGTTTCTGTAATTTTGGATACAGTTTAATTCCATTTTCACACCAAAATTGCTAAACTATATATAGCTAGATATACATATAATATAGTTTAAGCTTTGGAGGACGCAGGCTACTTTTTTATATCAAAATTTCAACAGGCAGTGCTGGAGAGGTAAATATTAAATAACTACACTACGCGGGCAAAGCCGCGGGTAACAGTTAGTTTATTATATTTACAAATTGGAAACCTTTATCTACAAAAAATACATGTTTACATTAAGAATAAATAGGTAGATGGAGACTTGTTTTATTCTACTACTATTTTGAATAAACGTATTGGTATATTCTAAACTTTAATCATCCTTATAGGAAACCAAACATACAAAAAGAAATCAGGCTACAGACACCTCTAAATGTTTATTACCCATTGACACTAATCCTTCCAGCATTATGTTGATACACAGACTACCTAGTTATTTAAAATAATCTAGTACCATTTTTTAAGTAAAAAAATTAAGTTTAAATTACCATTTCACTGCCAAGTTTTGAACTTCACCGTTTTTATCTTCAAGCAAACGTAGGAGCATCTTAACAACCTTTCTTTCAGAATCATCGTCAAGTTTGATACTATCTTTTTGTAATTCAGTCATCAGATCATTTGTAGCCATGAATCTGAAGTCTTTGTCGTTAGATGTCATCTGAGAAAAATAAGAAGGGTTCATTTTTACCATTAGAGATTCGTATTATTTTAAAATACACATAAAAATCTACAGTAAAACATTAAGTAAATCAGCACCGGTTACCTTTTCTAGAAGATTTGCGATTTGATATGATACACTGGCCATTTTGATTGGATTTAATCTTCAGAACTATTACAAAAAACTTATTCTAACAAAAACCATATGCAGGGCTATACTTTAAAAAATATGCAGTAAATAATAAACATTGGAATACATTCAGAAAACAACCTATTGTGCACCGAAAATATGAAAAATAATGCTTCCAAATCCGACTGTCGACTAGACTTTAATGTTGCCATAAAAAATATATCATCTAACTAAATGTTCCTTCTCTTCCGATTTGCGGCCTATTTCAATAACATACCGTCAGGTTAAATGAAATTCTAGTAGGCCTATCTACAATTCTAAATTGGTTATTAAGATTGGCCGGTTTTTAATATGTAAGTATTATGGATTTTTGGATGGGATTTTTCATTAAAATAAAGCTAATTAGTCTGTTGACTGAATGTAAGTAAAAAGCGCCACATGTCTACGGAAACCCATTGCGGATTTCAGTTCCCAAAAATAAAAACAAAATTTTACACGTAGCAAATTCACTTAAAATTATGAACCTGTCACACACGACCGTAATTTTTCCGTACTGAATTTGAATAGATTGGCATCTGAGAATTTTATATTGTGTAATATTGTTTAAACATAAATATTGTTTCGAAATTTCAAAATGGGATGCCGTAAAGATTTAAATAACATATCATATCATGGGGTAATTTCTACATCAAATAGCTGTCAAATGATGTGTTTTATATTTGCTATCTCCTGTAACTAACAGAAATACAATGGAGATAACAATTACCGAATACGTCATTTGACAGCTGTTTGATGTACACTTTACCCAATGATCATCGCTAAAAAGATAAAATACTAAACACTCAATTGAATTGATCTCTCTTGTTAGCTAATTGTCATCACAAAACTTTTAGAAAGAGAAGTCAATACATTATAATGAGTTAGCAATATCTGCAAATGAGCATAAAATGAAATTAGGGGACTGAATGCGTATTTTTTAGCAATGACCACTAAAATATATTTTTTAGTGAGCGGCCAAAATACTTGCTTTATATTTGCTATCTCCGGTGACCAACAGAAATACACTGGCAAAAGCAAATACAAAACATTTAATTTGAGAGCTATTTAATGTGAATTTTACCCATTGACCAATACCAAAAGCAATACGCAATCAGCCCATAGTACACTATTATATATACTATAGTACACAGCATTAGTAACATAGCTTCATGAACATAATATTTAGATAGCACAGTTTTTCAAATGTGAATTATTATTTAGTTATTTTCATAAATCCATGAGATACAGATGCGTTGTAAATTAGGTAATGTCCATTATCAAAATTCAGTGCTGGCAGCACTGTAACCCCCGTGTCATTAGTGTCTTGACTGTCATTGTCAGGTCATATGCCAGTAGTCGTCAGGTTAATATAACTTTCAAATAAAAAATAAAAAAATAAGTTTGCTATGTTTTTTATTCGTCCAAATCATATGACACTAGTTGCCTTATATCTGAATGCCTTTGGACGTACTTTCAAATTATACGGGTTATAAACTTTTTCAAGTAAACTTTATACAAATTTGGGTTTGCTATGTATCTATGGAAGTCCCGCCTCTTATTACGTAGTATTTATGTACTCTTTTGTAGTCGTATGTAATAAAACAAAATAAAGATTTTTATTATTTTAAATATTGTATAAAGACATTCTACAATTTAATCTATCGATAAAATATTTGAAACTAGTAGGTGATATTTTGTATTTGAAGAGATGGATCTTTTTGTCATTAACAGGTATATTAATTACTTTATTTAAACATAACCTATAAAACACTGTGCTTGTGATGTTCGAAAAAAATGTTAGTTAAGTCTATCTTACAAGAAAGTAGAAAACTTTAGTTCATAGATCTGTAAGAAATGGGACAAGTTAAAACTTATATGCTACTTGGCTTATCAAACTTTTTGAATTCATGTTCGGCGCACATACTTTGTACACATTTTGTAATAACAGTTAGTTGTTGGACCATCCATGAAATTACTTGTTTTCATATGTTATATTTTAATTGCACTTTTGTAAATTTTAATGAAATTCGGGCAGAGTTTGAAGCTGCACTCTTTTGCCTGTTTCTATTCATTAAAAAGTGGCAAAAGGGTGCACTAATCATTTCAGCTACCTAGGATTCAACTCCTGTGATGAGATTTTTAATTCCTTTCTTACTTCTTATATCGGTAGTTACATCTTATGTACACAGTTCCGTATAATACTTTTAAATGGGTTCTGTTCTGACTCAAGACCCATATTTGGTTGCTGTGCTAAAAAAGTTAGTTTCTTTAAGTGAGGCATCATATTACATATGTTTAAAGCAAATCAAGTGATAAAAAAAGTTTTATGTATTATTTTACAATTTTTCATTTTTATGTGAAGTTTACTTGCATGTTTTTACTTAGTTATTGGACATGATCTCTTCCATTGTCTGAAGACAGATTGTTATTTTTGGGTTGGGTGGGAGACAACTATACTTTTAAAATCCATAATATGTTATCACTCACTATGTTATTAGTGAAAAGTTGTGTGTAATAAATAAATAGTATAATATATTTTGTTTATGACCAATCAAAAGCGCGACTCTTGTTTTGCACTCCAATTTATTAATATCCCTACTACAATACTTTTAACATAATATAGCCATCCAAAGCATAAGAAATTGAATATTTATTAATCAATATGTTAAATCTTTTACAGATATAAAGAGGATGATGAAGAAAATATAATTGACCAAGAAAACAAACACTTACAAAAATTGAAACAGAAAATTGAGGAAAGAAGGAAAGCTACCTTAACGGCAACACAAAATAAATCAAATGTCATAATACTCAAACCTCCTAAAACACAAACCACAGATTCAATACCAGAAATCAACACTTCACAAAATTTTGTAAACAAGGAAGCTCATGAACAGATTGATTCTAATGAAAATAATGAAAAATTAGAAAAGCCTGTTTCTAATGTTGTTAATGAATTTAAAGTTTTAGGCATAAGTGAGTTCGACAAAAAGAAACAGGTGTAGTACCTTTGTTAAAATTAGGTTTTCTTCCATTTAATTTATAACTACTTTTTAAAGAACTTTACTGTCTCAAAAACAGAGAGAAAGTAGTAACAACAGAAGGAAATAAGTAGGACTTAAATGAAGTTAGGGTCAGACCTTTATTGTTAGCTAAAATAAATAAAGCTAATTATAACTGTAGCAACATTTGCCCATATTTGGTGGAAACAAATAAATATTAACCTTTTTAGTATATGTATTAGTTATTCCACATACATAACTTTGTCATGTTTTTTTATTTAAATCCATTCAACTTTTTTATAGCAAAATAATAAGAAACTTATTACATCCATATAGCCTTATCTTTTTTCAAATTTATAATATTTCATGATTTCAGGTTGAAAGAGTTCTTCCTTACTGGTTATCACATCCATATAGCATATCAAAAAGTTTGAAAAATTTAACCTGTAAAGTTGAAGATCAAATATGGTTACATGACACTTTAAAGACAACTCTGTTGAGTGAGAATGTAACACATTTGTTCCCAGTACAGGAACAAGTGATACCATTTATTATACAAGAACACAATCATCCAAAACCCCTTTGGCCACATGACATATGTGTATCAGCTCCAACAGGTAGCGGGAAAACATTGTCTTTTGTTTTACCTATTGTTCAGGTTTGTTTACTGGTGTATTATAAAATTTAAAAAAATTGAATGTTATAACAATTTATGCTTTAATATACTCTTATTGCAATAATGTGTAAGTCTGTCAGTGCTTGCCGTTGACGTGTTTCTGTTGGGAGAATAAGGTAGCTGGTATAGGTAGCTACTTTTGCTCGAGGGCTAACATCCCGGCTTCAGGTTGGCAATACATCATTTAATATACTCTTGTTGATATAATAATATTTAAGTCCGTCAGTGCTTGCCATTATCGCCTCTGTGGTCTAGTGGTCCGGGTGTTGGACTTGACTGCATGAGATCCCGGGTTCGAATCAGGAATGGGGTTCCTCGTTTCCTCCTGCAAAGAAAATTGGATTTTTCTAATTTTTTAATAAAAAAATGTTGGTCGGGATTGGAAATGTGCCCGGTTGGCGATAGGCTTGCCACCTATCACATTGTGGGACTTAGTGTCTTCGGCTAGTCGTGGGTGCCTTGGTTGTACCTCTGCCTACCTCTTCGGGAATATGGGCGTGAAGATACTTACTTATTTATTAGTACTTGCCATTGATGTGTTCCAATTGGGAGCCTATCATACTGGCTTCACGTTGGCAACGCACCATAACTATTTTTGGTGTCTCTAGACGGCGTGAATTTCTTACTACATATCAGGAAATCCTTCTGCTTTTTTGCCTTCCTATACCCATAAAAAATATATTTATAGAAACTTAAGTACACTCTTTTTTGTCTATTGCAGATATTAATGAATAGTTTGGGTCACAAAATTCGAGCTTTGGTGGTGTTACCAGTCCAAGAATTAGCAGCACAGGTGGCGAAAGTATTTAAAAAATATTGCACCAATACCGGTTTAAAAGTAGCCCTGTTAAGTGGATCTGTTCCTTTACAAAAGGAACAACAGCAAATCATGAGACACAGTAATAACTTATTTTTAGTTATTGTTTTTTGCTAGTTAAGTATCTGACTTTTATCATGTCACACCAAAAGTCTGAACTGAAGTATGGTATGAAGCAAATTGTTATTAAATATTAGATGAAACCCGTCTCGCTTTGGTCTAGGATCCTGACCTGTGTTAACTATAGATCCTTTGCAGAATGAACCATCCTCTTTCATGCCAAGCAGCTCGTAAAAGGCGAACATAGGCTTACCGTCACTAACACTGTGACGTTTGATTAGGTGGTAGAATTTCGCAACGATTTGTCTAGATTGGTACCACAGTCTTACGTATTCTCTGCCGCTTTAACGTCAGCCCTTGCCGTTGGCTTACTCGACTCGGAAACTGAGGTAGGGGTAAACTTACTTTTGCTAGTGACCTAACATCCTGATGTGAGGCTGGCAACATACTGTTACCACCTTTGGTGTCCCTAGGCAACGTGATTTTTTTTACCAGCAGTTAAAATGTTAACAGTTGTCAAAACTACTAGAACAAGGTAAAACATGGAGTTCAGGCATTGTCTACTAACTACTACTTTATTACAAATTCCTGTACAGTGCTAGAAAATGATCAAACATTTTAAGTGTCATTAAGCCAGTTCAATATTTATTTTATTTACAAAATGATGAAAACATTTTTTTAAACTAAATTTTTAATTAATTGTTTGACTCAAAAGAGAATAATTTTATTTGTAGCTGAAACATTAGGATGGATTTGTGAAACAGACATAATAGTTTGTACAGCAGGCAGATTGGTAGAACATCTTCAAAATACCGAAGGGTTTTCACTAGAACATTTAAAATTTCTAGTCATTGATGAGGCTGATCGAATAATGGATAACATTCAAAATGACTGGCTCTATCACCTAGAGAAACACATACAAACAAAAAATCATAGTAATAACAAAATGCTTGGTTTTTGTTGGAAGAGTTTAGAAACTCAAAAAGCACCAATACACAAGTTACTATTCTCGGCCACATTATCGCCTGATCCTGAATTGTTAGAGCAGTGGGGACTGTTCCAACCGAAGCTATTCACTGCTGCGCCTATAAGTGATATGTCCAATGAGAAGCATATTAAGAAATATGCAACACCCGATGAGCTCAATGAACAATATGTTGTTTGTAATGCTGAAGAAAAGCCTCTTATTTTATATCATTTTATAGCCGAACTTAATTGGAATAAAGTATTATGTTTTACAAATTCAGCACAATCAGCTCACAGATTATCAGTTCTTATTAGCAATTGGTCTGGCGAAAAGTTAAAAGTAGCTGAACTATCTGCTGCATTAGACAGATCACAGAGAGAATTGGTTTTAAAAAGGTTTAAGAATTCGGAAATTAATATGTAAGTGATTTTTTTTATACTAGCAGTTGTACAAGAATTTATTTCATATTTCACAATTCGAGTCAGCAAGTTTTTAAAAGCGGTTTGTACTACCCTTATTGTAGAACTAGAGTGATAAAATCTACTTTAAATAGTTTAGCTTTGACAAATAACGCGAAAGAAGTAAATCTTCTTTATGACATCATTTTTCGTTAAGCGTAAAAGAAAAGAGGTTTCGTTTTCGAAGAAGATCGTATTCGACGATAACATACAGTGGTTTTTTTTATGGAGAGCGTAACAGAAAGTAACTGTAAATTTCTCTCTAATTCGAGAAAGAAGTTTAACTTCTATAATAATCTAATTAATATTTGTCATTAATTCAACAATTACTGTACTAGTGCAGAATATACAATTATTTTGTTACTATAATATTAAGGCTAAAACTGTATGAAAACAATTCTTTTTTAGGATTATAAGCACGGACGCGTTATCGAGGGGCATAGACGTACCAGAATGTGATTATGTCGTATCATATGATCCACCGAAAAACATAAAAACATACGTACATAGAGTCGGCCGAACTGGACGTGCTGGCAGAACAGGACATGCAGTAACTATTTTACTTCCGAATCAACTACAAATGTTCAAGGTAATTTTTATACTTGATCGATACAACTAAGAATATAAGGATTGATAAAAAAAAATTACATCAGTAATGTATTTTTTTTTGTATGAAACAGAAAAAGAATACATGAAGTCAAAGTTGTCGCTTATAGATAACAAATATTTATAGTCACATTAATTGTAGTCTTACATTCTAAACTGGTATACGATAATGACTTCCAAAGATGTCATGAGTGCAGAAAAAGATAAGTGTGGGTGTTAGTGTGGCGAGTACTTGCAGTTTGCAGGCAGGTAAAACTTGTTGATTAACTGCACTTACGGAATTATGTAAATTTAATTTATATACGTAGTTTAAACTCATTTGTAGATAAGTAAAAAAAAAAGATTGTACCGTCTTTCTTTAGGTTTTGGCAATCGCGTTAGTATTTTGCCATTAGTCAAGTAGAAATTTGCATCAAATTTTATATTTGTTTTATATCAATTATAATTAGTCATCAGTCATAAGTCGTCAGTAAGTCATGTCAGGCTCTTGGGTAAAGCGGTGGCCTTTTTACACAAGCTTATATAATGAGAAATAGCGGCAACGAGGAAATATACGATACGCTAATTTCTTCATGATTATTTCATTTGTGCACTTTCACTGAACGAAATTGTACAAAATGCCATCATAATTGACTAATTTCACTCAATATTAACACGAATTTCAATAATTATGAAAAAACTTCGACCATCTTCTCTCTCGATGGCGCCAAAACTCTCAAGATAATTACTAATTAGGTAGCTATCACATGGTACCACAAGCGGCTCTGTTTTGCGATGATATCGAGTTTAGCTTTGCACTAAAAAATCTTAATTTGTATACAAAAACCTCACGGTATAACACACTGTCACCGCATCTCCGTGCGGCTATATTTCTATGCTAAAATCTGAAAATCTGGTGTGTGTCGGTAATGCGATATCCGCCTTAGTTTAATACCAGGTTTTAATGCGTAGGTATATCGTCTCATGACCATGACCAATGCAAATTGGTTATAATATCAAGCACCTACAAGTAAGTCAATATACGCGTTAAAACCCGGTATTAAACTAATATTTTATCTATTTAACGTTCTTATTTCTTTATTTAGTAGCTAAAGCCTGTTGTTACGTCAGCTAACAAAGTTATATAGTAAAAGTATAAACTTGTTATTCGTATTTTCATAGCAGTTACAAAAAGTGGAAAGCACCAAAGAAAAATGAATAATTAATTATTCGTGAATCTTATGTTCGGATGTTAAGCCTTTTGCGACATGTTAAAATGAAATATAAAAACTTAAGCTGCGTTATAAACTTCAATAATTTTGCAGGAGATGTTAGACTCTGGCGCTAAAAGTGAAATACAACAAATGAAATTTAAAGAAGACAGCTTAAATCACTTGTTGGGATCATACATGAAATCAATAAGAGAAACTCAAAAGATTGTATCCGAAGAAATCCAAAACAAAGTTAAGAAGTCAATAGAATTGAAAAGGACACCTAAATCTAAACCCCGCAAAAGAAAACTTGACGGTCGTTAACCAAATGATAAAAGAGAATAATAAAATATTTTTAAAAATTGTTTTTTGTTTTAGTAGTTTTAATGTAGTATTATAATATTTTTCATTAAAGGATTCGCGTTAAGCTAGCCCGAAATACGGTTAGAGGTTCATCAATTCAATCTTTTTTTACATTATTCTTTGGCTAAATTGACGCCCCCATGAAGCTGAACTGTTGTCATTTCCAAATATTGCTGACTCTCTATAGTACCGGACTCTCTCATTTTGTATTTGTCAATTAACTTCCTAAGACTAAGAACTCACTGAGAGGTTTTTAAACGCGGCGGTCGCGGAACTGCGGTTTTGTTTTAAAACTGACGTGACCGTTAATTTGTGTGGTCACATATAGCCGTCTCGGTCGAAATCATCGCCCGCAAACTTCAATTCCGCGCCGCGGGAAAATGTGCTCTTACTTTTTGCATATAAATCTACATTCTACAGAACCTGCGAGCCCGCAACCGCCGCGGACGCGGGTAAAAACCGCCTGAGTTCTTAGGCTAAGACTTTCTGAAACCGACATCTATTAGAGAGAGTCAACAATATTTGGAACTGACATCAGCTATTCTTTGTTAGGTGTAATCTCCAGTAGTAGGCATACGCAGTATCTCTAACTATATTTAGTAGTCTATAGCTTCAGGGCCTATGACACCATGAATGACGACATCTTATCTGTGTGTGACAGTTTTTTTTGAGAATTTTCAAATTTGATAAACTTTCCATGTAAGGTAATGGTATGGTTGTTGGTTTAAAAAGTAATCTGTAGCGGTGCGCTGGTATGTGGTCCCATGAGGTACCTTGGCATCCTAGAAATCCAGGCGCTTCTGTCCTCTTTATTTGTCATTATGTAAGTATTTTTTGTCTTACAGATCGGTCAACCATAATCTGTGAACTGGACGCTGCACTGTTGTTAATATTATTATACTCTGCTCTTGTAAATAATAATGCTCAGACTACAGTAGTAGGTAATGTTGTCTGTATCTCGCGGTCAGACAATTATACACTAATTGAACTATACGAATCCGCAGAAATTTATTGAAATCTTACAAACTACTGAATATCCAATCACAGAAGTATTTTATGTGTATTGCGTGCATACTATCAATATATACATATTAGTAAATACAATGGTGGGGCACGTTATTTCAGCTTAGAGGTAGAGGTTGCTACCTGGGACGAAATACTTACATACTGTGATCTCACGTAGTATTCTTAACTCACAGTATCTAGGAACTGTAAAACTGATAAGCATCAAGCTTTTCTGAGCCACACTTGTACTAGTGGTCGCCCATTGGTCGAAATTCGACCATAATAAATTTTAATATCTTGTTCATAAGAACGCCATTTTCTTTTCTCAAGACCAACTACTAAACTTTATGAATAGTTAGTGCGCCATCTGTGATCTTTTATCGTCAACATCAATATATTTGTGTGTGTAAAATGCATGGTAGTGTGGGTAATGTTTTATTTATTGATTTAATGTACTTTATAAGCATTATTATTGAAAAATATTAGCGTTCTGCACTTCTCCTACACATAAACTATAAGTGTGCCAAATTTTATGCTCCTGTGTCCGCGCTATTTTCGTAAAAAGGGGTCCGAAATTTTGGCATCACGTATTAATATATAGATGAATACTTTGAACAGTGCCTCTGTTGGTGACTGAGAGAAACATATTTTTATGCCAATTGTCATAGTTTTCGACATGTAACGTACCAAACGTAACCTACACCAACTCATGGTAAAGGCTCTGAAGACTTAAAAACTCGCCTAGGTAGTCTAGTCGTCCGGTGTTGAACTAGACTTCTTGAGGTCCGAGGTTTGACCCGAGTGGAGCAACAAAAAAATGTGTATTTTTAAATTTTCAAAATAGAGATCTAACTTATTACGTGGGAAACTTGAATATGAATTCCACGTTTTTTACGAAACATTCCAATCGAAGACATTACTATCTGTCACATTAATATAAAACTTTTAAATAAAACACTATTTTTAAAAATATATTTCATTTATTTTAATCTCAATTCACAGTACAAAAACTTACACTGGTTATATTTCATTGGCAAATAGGCACAATAGCTTTTTGTTTGTTCAACGAAACATTTTATTTCTCAATACATTACGTTACTATTATCATGGTGTCTTCATTCAATCCATCTAGCTGTTCCGGCGAACTTACTTTCACCCGTTTTGTTTGTATAGAAAAACATATAATGTTATTTTTCTTAGTTTCCTAGTTTTTTTTTTCTTTTTTCTTATCTCTTAAGTCTTCCCTTGACTAGAATTAATTCAAGAGCAAAATTAGCCAAATCGGTCCAGCTGTTCTCGAGTTTTAGTGAGACTAAAGTACAGCAATTGATTTATATATATATATATATAAGAAGACTAGCGGCCCGCCCCGGCTTTGCAGGGTATAAAATATACACATAAATCTTTCTCTTCAATCACTATATCTTTAAAAAAACCGCATCAAAATCCGTTGCGTAGTTTTAAAGATTTGAGCACACAAATACACAATGAGTACACCTATGAATATCTAATAGTTCCGTAATGTGTTGAAAACAAACCTACTGACAAATTGGTGTTTATAAAAGTATATCAAAATTGCATATAATACTGACTATGTGTTGATCAAGCTAAGTACTTGCAAGGGTACTTACATTATTATTATACAAATAAACACATCGAAATACATTTTAAAATTGCTATTACTTTTATATCACATGTCCTCATATATCACACACTTGAATGTATGTAACTATGTTCTTATTCCTAAAAGATAATACGGCAAGGAAACAATATTATGTAGCTAGTAAATTTCAATGATATATATACAAAATTCAACTATTGCCCAATAAAAAATTACAAATATAAAGAAATTTTAATTGTAGCACTTGCCCCATGCTTGGTAGTAAATTTTCACAAATTTTTAAATAAAGATAACTTTTCACCTCTTATAGGAATTAAAGTTGTACCCTTCATCGAGGGACGAAGGGTTGTACCTAATAGTTTAAAATTTGTGAAAATTTTAAGTTTTAGAGAGAATGAATTATATCACTTAAAAACTACTAAAAATCAAACAAAGTGTTAATTTAAGCATTCTATAATTAATCATTGGTATTTGTTTACATTCCTAAACTCAGTGATTGGAAATATATAGCCATCGAATTTCGATGAGATGAGAATCGACTATGAAATTTGAACTGTGTCTTGGCATTCAAAATTGCTGAGCATGTCAATGGATCATTTGTGAAATATTTTTAACACCGTATGGAAAAATAGGGGTGATAGAAATATGATATTTCTGTGGCATCATAACTTTTGAACGGATTGACCAATTTAGGTTCTGATTTTATTGTTTAAATCGTAATCGAGTTTGTTGGTGAGAAAACGTTGTAAATGTTGTCTTTAGTGTTAAGTTGTTGTTAGATTTTAGTCTTAACTTTTTGTAATGCGTTCTTCAATCTATATATTAATTAAACTTTGGACTCCTTTTTACGAAAATTGTGCTGACGGAGAAGCATGAAATTTGGCGCACTTATAGTATATATGTAGCAGAAGTGCAGACGCTAATATTTTTCAATAATAATGCTTATAAAGTAACCATTTGGCAAACACAAACAAATACATTGATGTTGACGATAAAAGATCACAGATGGTGCACTAACTATTCAGGGAACAAAGTAGTTGGTCTTAAGAAATGAAGATGGCGTTCTTATCAACTTATGGTCGAATTTTCGACCAATTGGCGACCACTAGTAAACATTATTATTCTTATAACAAATGACCAGTGTGCTCTTCGCAATTTTAATATCATCGAGAGAGGATTCGACTTAAATTTCGAGACGAAAGCTGTTAGTTCTAGTAATAGAACTAAAAATGCATTTATGTAAAAAGCGTATCAATAGTTTAAATCTATCTAAAATGTCACGATTTTATTTGGAAGATGCATACCTCAAATACAAATGAAATGTGTAGTTAAAAATTAACTTACTTGTGTTATGGAAATATTTTACATATTAAAATAATTTTATTGCTTTTTATATCATTGATATATTGAACACTATTATTGGACTAGTTAAAAGTATATGTCAGAACACTGGTTTCAATGTTGGATGACACTAAAATGTATACACATAAAATTATATGTAATCTGTCAATGATTGCGTGATGCATATATATGTATACCTTTATTGTGGTTAGTACAAAGTGTTTTTTTATTAATTTAAAAATTTATTGATATTTTGATGATTTTTGTATGTAATTTTTTAATATAAAAGTTGCGTTTCGAATATATAAAAATGTCGCTATCACATTAACAGAAACAATTAATACTTATCAGTATGTGGTTAGTTATCATAAAAGGGATGATTCATTATGTATTACACATCTATTTATTTTATATATAAAGTCTCGTGTATTACAATATACACATACGTTAAAAGATGTATTTTTAAGTCTAATAAATACTTTAATCAGACAAAATTAGAAATACAAGCTAGAAAATTTTGCATTTGAAGCGCAACAAAACTTTGCAGAGAATAATACTTTTGCAAACTGTCAATTTTGAATAATAAATGATTATTATACATATATTATAGTGAAAATGTCAGACCCCAAAAATATTTATATGACAGAAATGTGTAGGGTACTTGAACATAAGTCTTTATAATTTGTGGTGAAGGGCTTTCAATGACGTTAATGAAGTTAGACATTTTGCAAAAGAAACTGACATACCCTAAAAGTATAAAACTCGAGCATCAAGCAGATCCTAATGACTAAAAAAATAAATTAACATTAATTGGAATTATATCGCAAAAAAAAGCAGAGCAAGCATAAGAATAAATATAGCCTTCAAATTATACTGCACCATAGCAGATACATAGAATAGGTACACAGAGTTCACCTGCAATTATATAAAGAAACCAATCGTTGGCATAATTCTATTAAAACAACGGATATTTCCAAAATATCTTGGCCGTTCTTGAGATATATTTATACACAAGAACATGCTAAATGAAATAGAAAACAATCTATTAACATAATAACATTAATAACATAGTAACATTGGAAAAGTAACAATAACCACAGGCCATATCTAAATCTGGCTACTATGTAAGGTAATTTTTTTATGTGTGGTATAATTACTTTAAATATATTAACCATTTACAAAGTACTTCCTCTTTAGTGTTAAAATTGCTGATTACAATTGATTGGAAAAGTTTTTACAAAACTTTAGAATTTTACAAGCGCCAGAGATTAGTAAATATATTGTCTTTGCTAGCGCCTAGTTATTATTTACTTTTCCTTAGTTATTATTAAAAAGGAAAATCAAGGACTGCACAATAGGTTTTTAGTACAGTACCGGTGCCCTATTATGAATGCTTAGAGCAGTATTATTTCCGTCTTGCTAAATGTTTATTTTTATAAGCAACATTATGGTAGAACATCATAAGGTTGTCTTTCTCCGATGACAATTAGTATTATTGAAATAACACTGTTTTAAGAGCTTATAGTAACCCCCAGTACTGTGTCGGCTTAGGCACACAAGGGGAAGTAATATTGAATGTGGAAATGTTACCTACCTACTCATTACTCACTCAGGACTGTGTTACCTAGTTTGAATGTGATTTAATTGGTGGGATAATAGTATTACACTACTTTAGAGCTATCAGTTATTAAAACTGAATGAGATCTTCACTTTTATCATGCAATGTTTCACTACTGGAACATTCTGTTACTGAACTGTCAAATTGTTTTGGAGATATTTTTCTTTTTGGTGGCACTGGAGCAACATCTAAGATGCCCGTATTTCCTAAATTCTTTCCTTGACTTGTGAATGATTTGACATCACTATTTGTTGCAGCTCTCCGTATACCTGGTGATAATTTTGTTCTGACTGGAGGACTGGGTGCTGCTCTAGAATATGTTGGCCGGTTATCAAATATTGACAAGTCTATAGGATTTGCATCTGGAGTAAGCATAGCTGAAGTTTTGCTTTTTTCTAAAGAAAAGCCTTTATCTTCATTAGCTACTTTTGATTGTACTGTATCATTGATATAAAATCTAGTTTTTGCATTAAACTCTTTACGTAAATGTTTATAGGCTTGCACATCAGATTTACTTCTTTCAAGTGTAAAAAGTCCATTTGTATGGAGATGGCAGCTAAAAGAGCCAGAATTTACTGTGCAAGCTGAAGTGGTAGACCCCTCGACAGATGGTGCCCATAAACAAGCTCCATCATTCCTTGGAACTAATAATAATGGATCCTGTAAAGTTAAAATATTATTAACTAAATTTTGTATCTCAATTATCTTGGTTCCCCGTCCCTGTGTTGGTCCAGGCTCCTTTGCGGAATAATCCATCTGCCACAAAGTTTCGCAGCGACTGGATTGGTACCACTGCCTTACCTATTCCTGCCGCCGTAACGTGCTTGCCGTTGACGTGTTCTGGTTCGGAGGATAAAGTGTCCGTTAAACTTACTTTCTAAGTGGCGTGAATTTTTTACCATCAGGAAATCTGTCTACTTTTTTACCTTCCAATATCATAAAAAATATTTTACTATTCTTTTTTCATTCATTTTTTTGAAATCTATCTGGGTTCTTTTTTTTTGAAATAGTTAATGTGTTGCTGACCATGACATGAGTATGTAGGCATGCAGTATATAGTAGGCTCAGCCTGTGAATGTATTATTTTGCTCACGCAAGATCAACCTTTGTCTTGGTGTTGTAGGAGATGTAGTGCAACATTCAACCACAAATAAGACTTTTGTCCTGGGGCTAAACTTCTTTTTAGAAATATGTGTGTAATTTAAGCCTCATAACTGTGAATATGACAAAACCTACCTACCCCACTGCCGTAACGTCAGTGATTACCAATGTCATTTTTCGCCTTTAGATGGTAGAGTAGGTCAGGTGAAGGTTAGCAACAAAACAACCACTTTTGGGGTATATAGATATTATATCCTCTAACCATCACAAAATCCACTCTCTTGAACATACATACAGGAACTATCGAGTACCAAACCTCACGATATTGGTATACCTTCTTCATTAATTAACCTTTTCATATAAATACTCCGGTTTTGGAGACTCTTGGCACCACCCTTAGCTAATAGTTGAGCAATCTGATTGTGGAATGTCAATCTTGGTCTCCCTGGGTACCTACATTCATACATATTCACAATCTCTTGTGTCATTCTAATTTCATGAAAAATAATATGTTTAGAATCTTTGATATGGCAACTGGTACACTAGCAAATAAGTAATTAATATATTTGATTTTTCTTTTGCGTTGCATATCTTCAGTCAGCATTTATTTTTTAATAAGAGATTTCTTCTATTATTTACTGTCTTGTGCTTAGTAATATATTACTTTGATTATAATTGATTTTATCAAAAATTACCTTTCCAGTAATAGAGAATATTCTAGATTGTAGGGTGTGAAGTTGATTTCTTAAGTACTCATACGTACACTGCCTCAATTTTAGGACCCACTGTATAACATTTTCTTCACATCTTGCAGTGAATATATGGCGTTTTTCAGGTTCGTCTCTGAAAATTAATACATTGCATAAAATTATTTGGTACTGCAAATTGTTTTGACCTGTAAAAGTAAGGAAGGCCATTTATCACTGTCAAGTAAGTGTTATGTACTCACAAAATCAGCTTAGTATTTTGGAATATTACTTTTAAAAACACAAGTTATTATCCTCTTTTAGTCTCACTCACTTCACTACTTTTTTTACTAGTTTTCAGTCTATGGTACATTCTACATTATACATTATGGCTTCTCAATCAGACAGTCTCTAAATACCTATTAATGTATAAATAAATAAATACATTGATTGGTAATAGTCCACAGAAATTATACTCAGATAAAATAACAGATGAGTGAGTCAGATGAGTATTTTTGGATATCATTTATGCACATGTGTAATGTATTTTTAAGTAACCAGCCACTTTTACAATTAAACTAATTATTAATTGCCTACTTATAATATGTAATATGTGTGTCAGTCTACTTTCATAATAAACATTGTCCATGAATATTCAGTTATTCAACAATTTCAAAAATATTTGTTAACTTTCTTTAGTATCAGATTATGGATTTAAAAATTTATTTGACAGTTATAAATTTTTAAAATAATTTTATTTTGCAAACACATTTTAAATATAATTTTTAACAAATAGGTATAATATATAATACAAAAATTTTATTTGTTAAAACTACTCAGTAAAATATTATACTTTATATGGAAAATGTAATGAAATGTGTATGTTTTGCAATTTAGTGGTAAAAAACATAATTGAACTTACATGAATGATATAGAAAATGAAAATGATATATTCTGGCCATGTTCCATTTGTATTGATGAGTTTTCCATGACAAAAACACCAGCTGGATTCTTGGTGTCAAACTTTCCCATGTCACTTATTTTGAAGTAAAATAAGTAATTTTTTATAAGTCGAAACCATCTTTCTTTGAATACTGTAAATAATAATTCAAATAATTTACAGTTTAGTTAGTGTTATGAAGCACGCACTTAGAACAATGACTTAGAATAAAATATATGTAATTAATAGCTCTCACCTGTTGGGTTTCTATAGGCGCCCGTATAGACTTTCCTATAATTTAATCTACCTTCTATTACGCAAGGTGAGTCGCTCAATAGAGCAAGTTCTCTAGCATTAGATTTCATTGGGCTAATGTAAATTGTTTTTGAAGAAATGAAACTATTTGTTTCGCAATTCCTTCATGATTTTTATTGTAGTATGTACAAAAAAGCACATCAGTCATTTGAAATGTAAAGCACTTTATAATAAGTTATTAAAATTAACTTTTCAGACTAAAACACTCGAAATTAATTAAAAGCAAAATAATTTGATTTAATTAAAAATACTAAAAATAGACTTTTGACGTTTAGCACTTTGAAGTTTAAAGTTCAAGTTTGCTTTCTGTCAAACAGGACCTGACATTTGATGTTGCTATTCAAATGTTGATGATGTAAAAATATTTTTTACAACGCAGACATTGGCGAAATCCCAAGAAAATTGGAATAACCGCTGTTATTTTTCAATATTTAACAAATCTTTAAGGCCTATCTTTATCTGTAGATAGGTTATTAATAATGGCCGTAAGTCGGTACCCACTATTATATTACATCTGTGATATTGATAGTATCTTCGGATAGGTATTTGTGTATGTTACGGGAACGTTGATTTTTTGAATAATTGAATTTCTTGCTTAGGAATATTGATATTCTTTGCATTTAATTTTGGGGGTTATGCAGTGAAATGTACATTAGTGCCACGGGGGAAAGGGGGTAGCTGACGTGACTAGAGATTGAAGCTGACAAACATAAACAAACTTGTCTTTAACTCGACTTGCTTGATCGAGTAATCTATCGATCCTTTTACTATTAAGCAAGAAATGAAAGGCAAGTCAAAGTCGAGGACATGATGCTCCCGTTTTAACCTATAATTCATATTTTTATTATCTTCGTGTCAACTTGCCTCCCTCTAGGCCATCGGCTGGCAACGCTCCTGATTGATGCTGCTATTGGCAAACAAATCCAAAAATCTCCTCATGTTGACATTCCTTTTTAAATTATTCTTTCACTGCTTCATAAGAAGTGTAGCTATGTGAAAAGGTAAGTGTCCCAATCCACTTTAAGGTCTAGTCATAGAAATAGAAATTTATATATTTATAGGTCAATAATTAATGAGTCTGGTGGTCCGGTGTTGGGGTTGACTATAAGAGGTCTCGGGATTGATTCCCTATTCAAATGTGTTTTTCAATAAAATCTCTGTATGTGTGTTTGAAACATAACTTTTGAATGGATGGGCAGATTTTGATGTATTTTTTGTTTAAAAGCTGATGTGGTCGAGATGGTTCTTTGCTACATTACATGTAACTTTAGTCTGAGTTTTTTTTTAATTTGCTGCCTTAACCTGAATAACTGGATGCTTGATGTGCTTCTGGTTCTCTGTTGGAGCCTACATTAACAAAGCAGATATTTATTATTTTAACGTACATTTGTTTCACTTTTTAGAAATTAAAAGCAGAATAATATAATTATTCATTTATTTTAACTTTTAGTACAAAATAAAACTAGTACACAGGGATACATCTCAAACCTAGCGTTTCAATGAAGTAAAGTCCGAGGCTTACGACAAAAAGTCTTCACATTTGTACTATTTTAGATACTAACGCCACACTGATTAGCTCTTTTCCTATTACAAAACAAAAAACATAATCTAAACTGAATAATGTTATCACTCTTCGAGGACAAACTTTTCCGCCTAATTTAAATTACACTACATATCTTACTACTTCCGAACCAATTTACAAGCTTAATTAGAATACAATTACATAATTTTGAGGTTTGGAGCGGCATTGATGAGTTTCAGGCACAATCAAACCAGTGCTCCCCAATGTCTAAAATACACGAAAAGTTTAATCGTCAAGTCAACACTTATGTCATATTATATGTCGCCGGTTCAAGTTATTAGCTTCTTAATGCCTTCCTCCTTTCTCTTGTTGTCTTATCCAACATTTTCATAGTTCTCGATTCGAAAATTAACCAATTATTGAGGCTCCGCCGACCGCGTCTGTGATTGGTCTAAATATTTTTAAAGTGTAACGTCAATCTCATTAATTTTGAATTTTATTTTTTAATGCTTGTATTATCTATCATAACCCAAGTTATTACTATTGTATATAATAATAAATTAATTCGCAAATCATACATTTCTATATGAGTAAAATATTCAAGAGACACTTAGAATAATATAAATTTATTATTCATTATTTGAAAAATTATAAGCAAAATAATCGACAATTAATATTACATCTTTTAAGTGTTTCCTAAACATTTCACACATATAGTGATGACTGATTTGCCAATTAAGATATCGATAAAAAACGTTCCACAGTTACTCCGGCTCCAAACTGGCTAGTTTCAAATTACTGAATGTAATAAAAAATAATTTAATAGATGATAATATAAACCTTTCATGTATTGTAAACATTTTATCTTGAAGTTCCTTTCGATGAACACAAATTTTCGTTCTTAAATTTATCAATCCTCCGTACCATTCCAGTAACATTATTGCACATCAATTTCTGCTGGATATAATTCTTAAGAATTAAGTTTCTTCAAACGATTTCTAGTTGTAAGCCAGACGACAAAAAACTTTCGTACATCACTATTACAATACAACCGATATGTCTTGGCCGCTGACTGCAAAGCCTAGTGCAAAACGCGAATATTCATTAAAAAAAAAACAAACAGAACAGTAAACTATTTTGTATCTGCGTCTCTACTTGGACGAACTTCAGAGTAGCCAAGACATATCGGCTGTAGTGTAAAAAGATCAAAAACGCTGTCTCAGTGTGTTTTGCCAACAATTGATTATGACATGATTTCTCAAGTTAAAACATACAATAATTTAAATCAGTTTAAAATTCCTATAAGTAATACATAAAAATATTTACAGTTTCAAAATTTCGAGAAAGAAGTTTGTCGTTATTATTATTACCAGAAAAATATTTTTACTACATATGTCACTTCATATATTTCAAAATTGACACCTCTTAAAATATTTAAAACACAAAATCAACAAACATTCCGGTCACGAAATAAAAAGAAATTTCATAAAAATAACATATTAATTAATAAGAGTGTAATAAAATAAAATAATAAACTTTCGTCGATATTTATACACATACATTACAAATCGTAGCATGTGTACCCAATCTAGCTACATTTCAACAGTAGATAGTAATAAACAAGGTTCACTCAATTATATACACATTCTAAATTTAAAATTAATTGTATTACAAATATAAGGATTTTGAGAAGCGATTCTGATCTTTTCACCACATAACAATTGCCTTGCCTATACACAACTAATTTTCAATATTCACAGTGAAATTCTAAGTCTAATGTTATTGATATTATATATAAACACGCAAACCATTATTTAATAAATTGTATAAACTCAAAAACCACTATCAAAAATTAAGTAAACATTGATCTATAATTTTGGGTGTCGATAATGTCCGACTGAAAGTCAGGTTTACATTTTGGTGTGGAAAAATACAATAAAAATCTGAGGGCTCCCATTTAATGCAACATGTTGTGATTTAAAAAAAAATACATGTGTTTGATTCTCACGGGTTTCCGTGGGTTTCTCACGGACGTCAACTATTTTTTTAATCAGTCATTAATTTGACATTTTCTATACAAAATTTTGACTTAAGATGATTGAAGATTAAAATGTGTTAAATGAGTGCGACCTTTTGACCAGAATCACAATCTAATCTAATCTTCCTATAGAACCAGAAAAATATAGGTTTATTATTTTCGAAGTTACATGAAAAAGCAGATAAATGATTTGTGCTTGAGAAAGGTAAGTGTTATCAGTTTCTATTATAACTTGTTCAGCTACAACTAGACCCAGGAATTATACTTTCTGGTCAAATTTTGATGAAATAATTTACTGGTTACGAGCTACCAACAATAATAGAAAAGTATTATAACGTCGTGAAATATTCCTTTTTTCCAAATAATAAGAAAGAAATTACTACTAATATATTTTATTTTAGTAACTTACGAACCGTTTCAAGTGACACATATTAAAAAGAAGAAATTTCAAGTTTTCTTAGAAACTCCAAAAGTTCAAACATTGCATGAATGAAAATAAATTTAAGTAACATAATACGTAAAAGGAAGAAGTGCATAATAAATAAGAGAAGAGAAAATTAATAACGGTCAAATAGTTGATATTTTAGATACCAAAATAAATTTTATTCTTTCTAACTTGTAAATAATTAGACAAATATACGAAAAACGCTGACATTTCAATCGAACTATACATGTAAAGGCAATTTTCAACAACCTATCTACAGTAAGATCTAGAGATTCGTTAAAATATTTATATATAATTTAACCGGATTCCAAATTAATTCTTACCATAGATATGTAAAAAAAAATTACGTATAAGAACTAAACATTATTTCCGATATTACAGCAGTAGAGAAACGTCATGTATAAAAATGCAATTTACAATTACTATTACCAATTATAAGGCGGATATTTTATGAGCCGTTACCTTATAGTTATCGCCAATACATAGAAAACATGATATCGGGATGATACGATGCAGTTGCAAATATTTAAATGTTGCAAAAATGGCTAGCGTCATAATAAGTAACGTTCGTCACTTCAAAGTATTCAACTGAAATTTAGTGTATGAAAACCTGGATATACCCTGTTCTAGCATTAATTAATATCTATTGTTGGCCTGCATTTCCTACCAAACTAGCAATCCTATATGTCCCAAATACCATAATTAAGTTGAAGTAGCTAACTTCACTTAGTATTTTTTTTAAAGTTCAAAGTGAAGTTAGGTATATATTCCTTACATTATATTTATAGCGCAAAGTACTTTTCGTGTTTCGTATGTTAATTTAGGGCTAAATATTTTAAAAAATGTCAAATACAAGCCAACTAGCATTTCTATCCCAAATTCTAATGAATAAATTTAGTAAACTATTTCGTACTGCTACATATTCTCACTATAACAACAACTTAACCATTTTGAGATTGTGCACTCATTCTGATATTTATAAAAGAAACCAAATAATAACCAAGTAGTAGCCCCTAACTTGCAATACATTTTTTATTTGATAACTTTATACGAAATTCCTTGCGGCAGGCTTGGAGGAGATAGGGATTTTGCTGCGCGACCGAACTGAAAAAAATGTGATAGTAAAAACAGTAAAAAAAAAGTGGGTGGAATAAAACTGTTAAATGAGACGTGCGCAGGCGCGACAGTCGTATATACAAGCGAGTAGTGTATAATACCTTTCTCTTTCTCCCTCACTCCACCCCGCCAATGCACAGTATATACTTATGAATTGTGTCGATTCTACATAAGCCGAAGTAACTTCATTCCTACCTGGTGTCCCACGACACCACATTTATATTTTTGTCCGAACGATGGCCATACGAAAGAGAGACGTTTGCGAATTTTTGGGATTGTTTATATATTTTCAAAGTAAAATTGCTTAAGAAGTCATTATTCTCTAATGTAAACCGTTAACATAAATATCTCCTCGAAAAATTAATATCTCATTTTTGAGTCACAGTTATAAATCAAGGTATAAATCGGAAATGACCAACAGAAGGATTCTATCTCCTCAAGTTGAAAAATAATAGAACAAACAAAATTACGCTTGTAGGTAATTATCATTACAAATGTATTGCGAACCAGGAGCTGTTATCAAAAATCCATTCAACATCAAACCCATCCTACATTTGTTTCCACCAAATCGTTATTTTTGGCACAATCGATAAATCGGTAATACGAATGTCATTAAGTTTGTTTGTAGCAGCATATTCAGTGCAGTTCCTCGATTACATCTATTAAGACTATTCATATAAAAAATAATTTATATTTTGTGCTCAAGTAAAATTTAGGTTCCACACATTAATTACAAGTTTGAATCGTATCACATCAGTGAATGTTTATACTATTATAAATAAATTAAAATATAACAAAAGAATTTATCAAAAGGCCTATTCAAATAAAAGGAACCATAGCAATAGAAACTTTATTGCTTTTGATATTATTTCGATGGATCTCGCATATTAATTTGGATGGATCTTGCATATTAATTTAAAAATTCTGCTTAAATCTTGGAGTTTTTATTGCTTCCGAATTACATTTTCAAACATAAAATTTTAGTTTGACACAATCTTTTTAACAATCCAAATTTTTATTTTTGTATAGAAATTTATACATTTGTTGAACACATCAAACAAAGAACACATACCTATTATATAATTGCTTAATATCATTGGTGTCACTTTTCGATGATACGTGATTTGGGTTAAAAAAAAATTACTAATTTTTTCTTTAAACAAAAACCATCACAGTATGTTTTCGTAAGTGAAAACAATAAAAGATAATTGGAGGTTGCACACAATACATCTGTATGAAGATTATTGAATTTGAACAGTCAGTAAAACTTTAATATCTGTGTCACATTATCATTAAACTTTTCTTGTGTATATTTAAAATCGCTAAGTTTATTACTTTTGAATCATATAAAATAATAATTAATTAAGGCAGTGGTCTGAACCCATAGTCGAATTCCATAGGAAGCTTAATTCACTAGTAGTAATATTCACATAAATTTACACCCGAACTACTTCACCACAATCGTCTATATATATACAAGTGCGCGTCAGCGGCGGACTCCCGAAGCGATGCTAACATTATTCAGGCGGACCTCTCCGCGGCCAACCGACCAAACACAAAACACGAACGCGAACGCCCCGACACTAACACCTAAATGAACACATGAAATACAATCCGGCCGCCGTGACGAGGAGCTATAGCCTAGTATTAAATAATTACAGGGTGAGGTGTAGAGCTAGAGAATGTACAATTTTTACAAGGAGTGCGGTCCGGGCTAGGCGCGGTCCCAGTCGGGCGGGTGGGGCGGCGGGGGCGCGGCCGGGCCGGGCCAGCGCTCGCGCCGGAAGAACCGCTTCTTGAAGTGCGGCGCCGCGTCCGGCGGCCCGTGCGGGATGCCGATGCCGGAGTCCGGCGACGTGTTGGCCGCGTCGTCCGACCGCCGTCGCTTGTCCTCCATGGCCGTCGACGCGAACGACACGATCTGGTCGAAGCGGAAGGCGATTCGGTCCTGCCACTTGCTCTCGTCCACCTCGTCCGCCGGCTCCGGCTCGGGTGCCGGCGACGGTTGTTCCCCACCCCCAGCTCCGCCTCCCGCACCGCCCCCGCGCCAGTACTCCGACGCCAGCACACGCGCTTGCAAGCATGCCGCCAGACCTGCGAGACACACACACATCATTACATTATCAACAAAAGTAATTTACCCATAAAGATTCTAAATATTGGATACGGAATCATGTTTATACCTTCAAGTCAGCAGATGCTAAGGTTGACGATGCTTTTTTGTTGAAGCTCTGCTATTGAATGATAGCATAAATGAATGTGTGGCTTACCCTCGAGAGGCTGGTGCTGCTGATGCTGTTGCTGGTGCTGGTTGTGGTGCTGATGCGGCGGGAGGGGCGGCGCGGCGGGGTCGTGGTAGCGGGCGCTCATGTTGACCGCGGCGTTGATGATGCTCTGGTTGGAGATCTCGAGCGTGCGCTCGATCTCGCCGTTGACGAGGTCCCCGATGGTGCGCGCTCCGCCGCCGCCGCCGCCGCCCGCACCCGCCGGCGCCGCCAGCCGCTCGGCCGACAGATGGCGCCGCAGGGCCAACTTTGCTGGAGACACCTGCAACACACAATATTAATTCAGTCGCTTGCGTAGGCATTTAGGCATTTCTTACCTAATAAATTGCATGTGCTTTTACACATAATATTCATATTCTTATTTTATATAACTCACTTAAATTTTACAATTCAAACTTAAACAATTAATATCCCTGTCATGTTTGAAAACTAATATTATTGATTAATGGCGTAGATGCCATCTAAGAAAACACACAATCGTGGCGCCATTTTTCTTAACCGTGGCCAAAAGAACGAGCTAGATGTGCCTTCATAACCTTTGCAAGTATAAAATTTTCAAAAAAAAGTCTCATACACGAAAAATATTATTGATGAGTGAGTTTTGAGTTATATATAAGCACATCTTTACGTTTTAAACATTGTTATCAGCGAAGTACAGTGTTACCAATTTGTTATAGTAGAATAGTCTGATTGATAGAGAGTAACTGAAAAGTCGCTATTCAGTTAATTTTAATGATAAAAAGAAGTTTTAAAGACTATATTTTTTTAAAGATATTGAGATTTTTATCTAAATATTCAGCATGTGTCCTTTCCCTATTATAAAATCCTGAACACGCTACTAAACTAATTACGTTTAGGATTTAATGTATTGGCAATATCCACTACAGTCAGACTTTCAGAATCCAAATAATTATCGTTTGTTTCTATACTTTTAGCTACTGTTGACTCATAACGCCATCTAGTCAACTATCCAGATAACAGGGTGTCGTGGAGCGCGAAAGAGGATAGGGCTACTAATTAAGGGAATTTGCTACCGAAACTTAACCTAAGCAATATTGTTACATATTTGTCAATTTAATTTTTTTTTAAATAAATGTATTCGTTTATAAACTCAATAAAGATGATTCATTGAAGTTTCCCGCTGTACAAGTACCAAGAAAAACTCGAAGGAAAAAAATAGGTGGCTGCATGATAGTTTCGCCTAAACAGCTACAATTTCTATGCCTACCATATTTGAAATCTTCTTGCACGCCTCTAAACAAATGACTTACATGTGTAAGTGTGTGCTATACTCGTGCAAGTAAATAGTAGCTGTTCATGTTTTAAATCTAACTAGCTGTTGCCTGCGGCTTCGCCCGCGTTTTCACAGGAACCCATTGTGTGAATGAGATAAAAAGTAGCCTATATGTTAATCCAAGTCACGATCTATTCGTGTTACAAATTTCAGACAAATCCGTTCAGCCATTCGGTCGTGAAAGAGTAACAAACATCCATACATACATACATACAAACTTTCGCATTTATAATATTAATAGGATTGTGAACAATTGTATTTAAACTTTAGTGTAACTTTTACAATATTTCCTCAAAAAAAGTTCTAGCACAAAGTTAAGTTTGATGTAAATTTATTTTATAAATAATAATTATAAATAAATATCCCCATATATACCCTAATAATAATAATAATAATAATAACAACCCCAATGTAAGCAAATTAAACGCTTGTGTTATTAATATAAGTTACCTGTGTATAGTCCGGCTGAGCAGAATGCCGCAAGTCCTGTGTGCGGGCATCCATGTGCGGGAGCGGGCGGGCGTCACGCCGCTCGTACGGGTAGCGGTCCCGCCGCATATCCCGCATGTCGCGGACGTCACGCATCTCACGACTGTCACGCATGTCCCGCCCCTCACGCATATCGCGCCCGTCTCGTATCTCCCGCGAGTCGCGCATGTCGCGTGAATCACGTATGTCCCGCGCGTCTCTCATGTCACGAGTGTCGCGTATGTCCCGCGTGTCTCTTATATCCCGTGTGTCTCGCATGTCCCGCGTATCTCGCATGTCCCGCGTATCTCGCATGTCCCGCGTGTCTCGCATGTCCCGCATATCTCGGTTGTCTCGCATATCCCGCGTATCTCTTATGTCCCTCGTGTCGCGCATGTCTCGTGGGTCCCGCATGTCGCGCGATTCCCGCACGTCCCGTGAGTCCCTGGCATCCCGCACGTCTCTCCCGCGTCCATACTGCTGTGTGGGCAGCGGCGCAGGTGTACGTTGCGGATAGGGCGGGTGTACGGTAGGCCGCACGTACCCGTTACCAAACGGGTGCGCTGCCACCATCGGCCGCGGCTGAATAATTATATAAAATAATATTAATATTCATAACATTAAATGTTTCCCTAGCTGCGCCTCTAATAATATTTTTTAAAATAATTCACTAGTGTTACGGGGGATCGTGATCTAAATGAAATATTATTTCATTAAATAATGTCTTGACGCATTCGTGCTAGTATTAAATTAGGATTTTAATCCTGCTGTTAATAAGATTCTTATTAATCTGTTACTATTTATATAAAAAATAATATAACACAATAAAACTGCAAAAACCTAATTCAAGTTACTTGACACGCATGATAAAAAATCATCAATTTTGACGATTAAATATGCATTATTAAGTAGCCTCTACACGTCCGAGAGACCACGAGAATCATGGGCGATTAAGAAAAAAAAAATCACATTGTCAATCATCTGAGGGAGCACGCATCACAACGAATTTAGAACCTCCACCTTTTGTGAAGGTCTATTGAATACACAATCGCATATGAAAATTTTAAATCTAAATATACTATTTTCTGTGATTTCGAATCAAACTTGTTTGATTTCCAATATCATAAAATAAATATAAAACGTAACTAGCTTCAAATGTATGATCCACTGAAGGACATCATCAACACTGTTGGGTAGCAAACATCCCCAAACAGTATTTTTAGTAATTAATGTGAACTACTACTTAATGTGAAGATTTACCTCAAGCCTCGACGCTTTCCTTTGCTCCTGATCCTCATTCAACACAGACGTGATAATGCTCTTGAGGCGGTCTTCAAAGTTGATGACCTTTGGGGATTCTTGAACTTTGGACACAACGTTTAACGGCTTTTGCTGTTTGACGGGTGATTGTCGAGCCAAGGGAGGCGGCTGCACTGACCTCTGCCCCTGAACTTGAGCGCGATTCAGCGGAACGGACTTGGATTGTCTGAAAAAGATATATAAAAGAAATATGTTGAACTATACAAGGGAAATATACAAAAATTGGAATGTGTTGAAATACACATAAGTAAGGATTTTATTACTAAATTTAGTTTTTTCAAGTCATAACGTAATATTCCCTATTTCTGTTTTGCTGTATTTATTTTAAATCGTCTAAATTTATTTTTGTAATTGATATGTTCCTGCAATTAATGATAACCAAAAGACAACAAGATAACACTGTTTATTACGCCAGAGACTTGGTATGAAAAAAGTTTATTGTATGTATAAAATAAAGATTAAATGAGTAGTAGAAGTTTAAATTAGTTTTTGACCAATTGAGATGATGTGGAGCAGCACACCTTCCATCCTTATATAAAAACTAATAAGTTGTTCGTTCATAAAAATACACTTATTCAAGTATTACCAACACCATTTAAAAAAAATTTAGAATATAACAACTTATATTTTTATATTTAGAATATAAAAACGTGTAAACACAGTTGAATGTCAAAACTAATACAGCCACCACTTCTTACCTCAATTTGTTAGAATAAGGTCATAAAGAAAAACATTTTTCAGCGTAATTAAATATTCAATTATTTACAGCATAATGTACAAAAGCATTAAACAAATTTCGTCTTTCTATAACTGAAATAAGTGTATGATTAGTATTGTGTATTATTTTCTTTCGTATTCTTAAATCACTTTGTGTATTAAAAATTTTGTTGGTTATAAGATATGTCCATAAGATTATATTGAAAATTACGAAAGCGTCGTTCATTTATTTGCGGCCAGTTCCGAAACACCAATAAATTGTAATCTACGATTTAGTACTCGATACTCTCTATCTAACCCGTAAGGAACTTGGAGTGAAGATATGTTTATAGATATATACGATTCAACACTTCATAACAGAAATTTAACATGAATTCAGTTTACATTTCTATGTCGAACCAAACCGTATAACTATTAAACATGAGTTTAGTTTAGACTGCTAACCCAAACTCATATTAAACGGCTTTGATGAAGAACTAAATCATAGATTAAAATAGACTGGCGTTTCGGAAACTGGCATTTAGATGATCATAAAAACAAACAGATATCGCTATAATTCCAACCGAGTACAACAAGCTACGGTTGTTTCTTACCATCAGGAGTGTCGCCTGCTTTGTTTGTTGTTTAACGTCATAAAAAACATCTTCAAACAAGACTAACTGCAGCTTTTCACAGTCTAATTTAAACGCGGTCAACTTGGAAAAAACTCAGTTTAACGCGCTAAGCTGTGTTTAAGTTTGCATTTCACCTAAGTAAATAGAACTTGGTTTAATTTGAACAGACTTAAAATTCGAAATGGGTGATTTCTTTCCTTTAACTTACTAAACGCGTTTAATCAATTGTTAATTTAATTATATACTAGCTGTCCCGGTGAACTTCGTTCCACTCGTTTGGTTTGTATGGGAAAAATCAAAATATTATTTTTCCTAGTTTCCTCGCAATCGAAGGGAATAAAAAGTATCCTAAGACCGTCTCCTGGCTACTACTACTTCCCTATCAAATTTCAGCCAAATCGGTTCAGTAGTTCTTGAGTTACAAATAGTGTAACTAACACGACTTTCTTTCATATATACAGATTGTGGTTATAATAAATAAACTATTTTACACGATAAGTAAGTTCCTTGAGAATCTACTTATCATGTAAAATAGGTTTTAGATAAGAATATTGTAAATTTTAAAAGAAATTATAACTGACATTAAAAACCGATAATAGAACTAGCTTACGCTGAATTTATTTTTACAAAATTCGGTTTTCAATATGATAAGTGAAATCAGCCCTTAGAGTACCCCATATTAATACGTCACTTACTAATTATAATCCATGAGAAGTTTCTAGATAACAAAATGAATAACATACCTTTCCATATGCCTGTCGTGGTCTCTCACGTAACCGTTCACAATAACATTAGGTTTCATTATCTTCCCAGCCTCTATCTGCCTACCGGTTTCCAATATTTTCTGTGCGAGTATTTCGGGGTTTTGCTCCTCAATTTTACCAACATCAGGCACGTCGGGCCACTCCTGTGATCGTGACCTGTGCTCCCTCGCCTTCCTCGGCTTGGAGTTCACAGAATGGGGCTTAACTGTCGCGACCGGTACTGTGGGAGTTGGTGCTTTTTGTTGCTCACTCGCTCTCTCCATTTGTACGATTTCGTTCTGTAGATGTCCAACCTGGGCGTGCAATCGTTTCCTGTGGGCTAGTGTGGCTGATATTTCCTTCAGTATACATTCGTAAGCTATATTCTGTGTTATTTCCATGTCCGGAGGTATGTGACCTAGCTGCCTGTATTTCTCAGTTATTTCAAACGTCCTCTGCTTCACCAGCATCGCTTGTTCTGCTTCTATGTTGTTAACCTATGAAAATATAATTGGATGTATTAAGTATTTAGACATTACGTTACCTACATATTTATTATGAATATGTTAGAATAAAATGTTATTAGAAATTTATATTAGAGTCAATATGCGTAGCATAAATCCCGCAATTTTGGATGTTGCCAATTGCCAGTTGCAATAATTGTAGCCAACGTAGCCGTGACATTTACATAACGAAATCATTTATCAGTTCCTTAAAAACCTGTTGAGATATCGGGACAATTATTTTCCTTCGTCGTTCTCTAAGGTCTAGTCTATTTCAGTGCTATTATTATTCAAAATCAGTTCTACTATGTTGTCTAAAATCAAAACGTACGAAGCCCTTACCATGAGTATAGGACTTGTCAAGTTTACTATACTCTCTACCATCTCTGTAAATTATTTGTATGAAAACTTTGAACAGGGCCTCTATCGGTAACTAAGAGAGACACATTTCTGGACCAAAAGTGTCCTAGATTTCAACACGTAACTTATCGAACGTAATTTATACCAACTCATGGTTAGTAAAGGCTCAGATACGCTTTTGCATTCATATTGTTACTGTCGTTTTCAACAAAATTTGTAGTCAACCCGACATAAAGTTATAATCAATTTTTAAATGCAACTGACCTGTGCCTGCAGCTTGCTCGCTTTGCTCTGCAGCTCCTTATGTCGTCCCACAATCTCCTTGGCCTTGGCGAGCAGGTCCACGGTGTTGTTGGCGTGTATGCCGAGCTCACTCATCCTCGCCTTCAGCAGCGCGACACTGTCACTGATCAGCACGTTTATCTGTTTGTCCAGCTGAGATGCACGCGATTTCAACTTCTGATTTCTCTCCTGTAAACACATGGAGCATTTTTGTTAAAATTACAGAACGATCAAACATACTATCCTCGCGCTGCTTTTGTTAATACCGACATTATTCCGACTGAAGGGATGCAACATTTGAAGTGATCAACATATATGAGAAGTGGTCTAATAAGTGTGACATAATGACAACTCGAACAGTGATACAATTATGTGACTTAGTTTCGTCGATTGTATTCAGTGATTAGTAACGTATTACCAGAAACCAGTGCTAGTGTGGCAGTTGCATACATGTGATACAAATGACTTAAGGAAGCATTGTAAAGATCACATCGGACGGCACCAATATGTATTGTCGTAGTGGGATAGATGAGAGAAGAGTGGTGTGAGAGGTAACCTTCTCCCTGTCGATCTGCGAGCGCACGGCGTCGGGGTAGTCGGGCGCGGCCATGCGCGCGAGCAGGGCGAGGTACTGGTCCCGGAACATGTCGAGCAGCAGCTGCAGGCTGTAGGGGTGGTGCGGCGCGCGAGGGATCTCCAGCTCCGAGTGCAGGCGGGAGGCCGGCTGCAGCCGCACGCCCAGCGCCGACAGCCGCTGGCCCACGCACCCCGGCGGCGGGGCCGTCACCTGACACACACAGTTAGTTTTTTTTTTAATAAGAAATAACCAAAGACACGTAAAATAAAAAAGCGTCGCCTCCAATTATCTTTGTATTTGTGGTTAGCCGTAATTATTACTTAGCTAAGGAATTATGTTAGTTGTGTCTAATTCTTGTAAAATCTTTGAAGTGAAATTTGTAAACCATTAAAAGTGTTAGTTTAATCAAATAATTATTATTTATTCTTCATTTTACAATATAAACACAACCATAATATACAGAACAAAAATATTACAAAAAATGTTCAAATGTACAAATTATCGCTCAAAGCAATCTCTACCAGACAATCAGGTAAAATTAAAAGTAAGAACACAACAACTTTGTACGTAACAAAACTAAAAAGAAAAATAAATATTAGACATAATTTAAGCAAAAATTAAATGTATATATATAAAAATACAAAAAAAAAACACTAACCGAGTGTGAATAAAAATACATTTTTAATTACAAAGTAATATTAATGATATACAAAAACACAAATAACTACATAAGAATATACAAACATACATGCATACACAAATACATATATGTATATATACATATTACGATGATGAACATTTGGATGTCTGCATTTTCAGGGTCAGGTGTTGACTAACACCCATGACACACACATATGATTTGTTTTCTTTAGGGTTAGATTCAACTTGTGTAACTTGTCCATCCCATTTATTTATTTATTATTTATTTATAGAACTTTGAAATAATGCTGGTTCATAAGGCTTTAAAGTGTTAAAGATGTCCAAATACTACCCACCAAATTTTTTCAAGTTAAATGATGCTTCAATTTTTCAATGACTGTTGTAACTGTACGTATTATATTTCAGGAAGTTGAGAGTTAATAATAGATTCATGGTTGAGTGAATCATTAAATGTCCTTGCTTTTCAAATTAATGAATTCAATACTAAATTAGCTCTGTGATTTTGGGAAAAAAATATACATATTGTAGGGGCGTTCGCAAGCGTCCTACAGACTTTTGATAATGATGATAATCAATTATAAGAAATTAAATAAAAATGATAAATATCTTAAAACTTGCAAATAATGATATATTTAGGCACTTATACTTATTATATGTAAAATTATGATTAAATTATATTAAAACTATTAATTACTATTGATTCAATGATTAATTATAATATGCGACTTATTAAATAATTTGATTAATTTATTGATTGATTATTTGATTGATGCTTTAATTATGATTTGATACTGAGTCCGCCTGGCGTGAGAGTCTGATATGAACTAATGATAATTTTGGTAATGATGCGAGCCGCGGCTTCCAGTCGCAAAGTGCAAACCTGCTGAAGCCGCACCTTGCTTAAGCCTATGCTAAATGTACGTGCTGAGCTCGTACACATATACCAGGGACTGCGGTTCTAATTTCCTGTTACTAAAAAAAAGAGATTTGACAGGTTTGAAGCTTACTTAAAATAATTAGTGGTGGCCCATTGGTCGAAATTAGACCACAATAAATTTTAATATTGTGTTTATAAGAATCTTCATCTCTCAAGACCAAATACTTTGTTTCCAAAATTTTTAGTGCGCCATCTGTGATCTTTTATCGTTATCATCAATATATTTGTTTGTGTGTGTCAAATGCGTGATAGTGTGGGTAATGTTTTATTTATTGAATTAATGTAATTATAAGCATAATTTTTGAAAAATATTAGCGTTCTGCACTTCTCCTACACATAAACTTTAAGACAAAAAAGTGTTTATTAGTTATATCGTTAAACCAACGATACACTAGTGACTTGATACTTCCGATGGTGTTACTAGTTTTGGAGATTAAAATGAATTATAAAATAAAGCATGTGAGCGGCGTTATCATAGCAATGTGTTAGACTAACCGCGCCGTTCCTGAGCGTGGA
>NJDC01002255.1:161886-192318 GCA_002245475.1 Calephelis virginiensis | reverse complement strand
ATTTTATGGTCTTATATTGTCCTATGTACGTCACCTGGTGGTTCTATTATAAATCAATAAATATCCCTGGACAAGTTACACAAATTGAATCTAACCCCAAAGTAAGCAAATTATATGCTTGTGTTATGGGTGTTAGTCAACGAACAACAACGAACGTCACCTGGTTGTTCATATGACCCATCTGTTTTTGGCATGGGCCTGTAGTCTTATGTGTCATTAAAAAACGGTTACTATAGTATCCAATACCAAAAAATAATTTAAAACAAAGATAAATTTGGAAGCGCAGGAATGAAATGCTCTTTATATTTTACTATCGAAATGTTTTTAAAGTATTATCCAAATAAAAAAGATGTTTACATAGTCCAGTTGAGACTTTATCCTATTCAGGTTGAAAGGGGGAGAGCAGGTTTTGTTTATGTACTGATGGTAACATGCGCGGTCGTTTTAAAACTATTTAGATTGTAAGAATTCGGTAGTAAAATGAAATTATTTGTTATCCTAAACCATATTTCTATAACCAGACACAGATAAAATAAACAAACATAAACAATTACACTGTTTTAGTCTACACATGATTAGCGGCAAATATCAATAACTTATCTCAGATATGAGATCGTGATATTTTAAATCAGTTGCCTGTTAACCGCTGTTATTTTTAAAAATTAACAAAAGTATCTAACCAAATATTTAGAGGGCTTATCTTTTTTATGATATTGTAAGGCAAACAAGCAGACGGATTAATTTCTGATGGTAAGAAATTCACGCCGCCTAGAGACACCAGGTGGCAAACCTGAGGCCGGGATGTTAGGTTTGGTCTTTAACTGTCTATAGGTAATTAATATCGGGCGATAGTCAGCGAGCCTTACCTAATGGGCCTAGAGCGCGTGACCTTCCTCCTGCGTTCGGGCAGGGAGCCGGTGCTGTGGTTGCTGTTCCCGTTGAGGAGGTCGGGCGTGGGCTGGCGGGTGGGCGGGGCGCTCAGGTTCCTCTTGCCGCTGCACTCGCCATCCTCCAACCCGTTCTGACACCCCTGGCCAACACAATCATTGCTACACACTACACACTACACACTACACCTAACGCGCCATCACCAATAACACACACACTGTTGCCTTATCTTGGATCGCATTTGGTTTAATACAATTCACATTAAGATACAAGTTATACCGAAGCTGATAATGCTCAGTCTATAATATCCGTGAAGGCTTTTCAGGATGGGATCTCTTATAATAGAACCTTCATCTAATACTCCGTTTATGATCTTTTAACATTTCTGGATAACATAATATACAAATAAATAAAAGAGATTAATTTGTGATTTAATTTAAATGTATTCTGGACTCGGCAGGAATAACACATGTCTCTTTAAGGCGTAGTAAATGTATTAAACCGAAGTAACAAGGCACAGTAGTGTGTTTCTTCAACGCACAACTTTACCATATTTTGCGACTGAAGTAAAACATTTACGTGGGTGCGACGTTTTCTCCGATAATAGCGATAAAATATGTAAATACATTACGCAACGTGATAAATACACATAAAAGAGATTATAAATTCATCAATGATTAAAATACACAATAACAAATATTTACACAAATAATATTAGTGATAAATATTCCCCACGCCAAATAATATAATACATAAAATACATTTTTTTTGTGTATTAAAATACTGGATATAGGGCAATTGTTGGCTTCAAAACACATTGATTTAGTAATTTTGTTCAGCGGCACTGGATCCATGGATTTAAGGGTACATTAAAATTCAACGAGTGTGATGAACTCATGTAACTAATGTAACATGTATTATACTGTATTGAATTAGAAGCAATATCTTCTTAAATATCTTACCTTTTTAGAAGTAGAAACAATTATATTAATTATATGACTGATGTGTTGCTAACCTCGCGGGTCTAACTTCCCAAGACTTTTCCTTTTTTGGGGATAAAGACAAGTGACAAAAAATACTTAAGGTGACTCTATTATGTTGTACTGAATTAGAAGCAATATCTTCTTAAATATTTTACCTTTTAAAAATTGAAACAACAGTTATTTAGGTTTTTTTTAATGATTGATGTGTTGCTAACCTTGCGGACTAGTTTCACCGAACTTTTACACTATTGGTGAAATAAACAAGGGACGAAAAAAAAAGATATTGTTTGATCATTATTGTAATTTAGTAAGTCATTTATTTTGTTATATTGAAATAAAAACCATCTTACATTTCGGTAAAAAACTAGGCTAACAAGAAGAATACAGGGGGAAGTTTAGGAAGAATGAGCAAGTTGGCATTAATGTGACGTGTTAGAATGAGAAAGATATATTACAACGAGAAAGATAACGATATGAAAATAATACCATTTCAATGGCCGCTTAAAAATATATACATTATGAATCAAGCGCTCCTAGTTCAAACTACCCAACCAATGGGAATCAGCCATAAAATTGCACAGGACACGAACAACAGTAAGAAGATGATTTGATTGGAAACAGACCCTTTTGCTGACCTTGAGTTTCGGATTTTTCAGTCTTTGAAAGTATCTCTCCAATTTAGTCCTATCTATGATGTGTAAATAGTACGATACTGGTTTGCCCGTCCACGAGACCGACCCCTTCAGTGGCGACATCTCGCTGACGTGCATGATAGTCCCAATATCGCTTAGATTTCTGTCCGTTATTCGAAAATTTAACGGGCAGAAACTTTTCGATGACACGATCTTAGCGCCATCTTTTAAATCGGCAAATCTTTCTTTTAACTGATGATCAACGTGCGGTCCAAAAGCGAAATTGTTCACGAACACAATGGTGGCAGAATTTATTTTTTCTCTATGTTCATCCATCAGGAAATCGCCCTTTATTAATTTATACTCTCCGTATTTCTTCCCATACCACCTCATCCACGTTCTGAAGTTTACGTCCATGCTCTGAAAATAATAAATTTTTATTTATAAATGTATATTCCGCAAGTAATTGTAACGCCAGACAACAGTTATTTCTGTCGACTTTTACCTTTTAGGTTTTTTTGCTAATTTATGCTTATTTATGTTGTGTCTTAAAGCGGACACCTCAACCAATAGGCAGTTTCCGTTAATTTTAAAATTGTAGAGACGTAATCTGTTTCTACTGTGTTTTTTATTGTATCATCAAACCAAAAATTTTTGAAAATATAAAAAAAAAAATAAACATACACTTGCTTTTTAAAAATTTACAATTCCAGTAAGTATTAATAAAAAATGCTCCGCTGGTTCGGTCATGTGGATGGATGTAGGTACCCGAGGACACCAAGGTTGACATTCCACAATCAGATCATTCAAATATAATCCAGAGGGTGGAATCAAGAGTCTCCGAAACCGGCGGATTTATATGAAAAGGGTAATGAATGTGTTGGAAGACAGGCAGATCGTGAGGTTTGGCACTCGATACTCTCTGCCTACCCCGTAATGGACTTTGCGTGAAGATATGTATGCATGTATGTATTAATGAAAAAAGGTATGCTAACATCAAACATTTGGTAGACAAAGTGTTTGCCACTACAACTGTAGTTCCATTTTTTAACAAAATATTAATACTTACAGAATTTGCAAATATATTGAATCAAGTAATTATTATTTATTTTTTTACATTCAAAAACTTTTGGCTTAATCATACAATTTATCAATACGTTCCTATGTAATTTAAATTAATTATTGAATACCTTAATTATTTACTTTTTGCTACTAGTCATTTACTGTGTTTGAGTCAGTTTTAGTTTTCCTATAACTAGTAAATATAGAATATTCTAACTAATTAAAATTATTATTTCCTTACGATCTTCGTCGCACTGCTTGATATATTCCAAAGGAGGTCGCTGGATTTCCTCAATATTTTTAAGAAGAAATAAATAAAGTTTTATTAGGTTTTAATATAAACTATCAATGTGGAAAAATAGTGTCTAAATGTGATGTTCATTATGGAATTATATATTTTCATTTCCGCAGTTTTACTTAGCTCTAGATACAGTTATCTAGTTTGACTCTGTTGAATGTTCAGTGTCAAAGTTAGCATGTAGATTATAATATCAACAATATTTTTAATAGCTTTAATGAGTTACATCCCAATCGTCACTTTGTTTAACGCCAATTTTAACGTTCTCTACGATAAAAGATAAAGTTACTAAAGAACAGTGACCAGGAAAGATAACAAAATTTTTAAAAAATTATGAAAATATCTTAGCACAAAACTTTAGTAAGTGTCCTGCAAATCTGCATATTATAGATAGATATCTCACTCCAGATAGGTTACTGAAAAGGAGGAATTGAAAGAAAAGCAATATTTTGCATGTGATTATCACTGTGTTTTATGACTTAGACACCATTCTACCATCATTGTATGTTACAATATTAAACATCTAATAAACATGTACTTAGTACCTGAATATGTACCATATTTGAAGCAATAAATATATTTGATTTGATTTAAAAAAAAGAACACCAATCAAAAACTGATCTCTCAAATTTGTATTTTACTAATATTGAATGCCTGAATATACTTATGCCTAATTTAACTATTATGAGACACTATAAGACACATAACATAGCAATCAACTTAAATGGTAGCACCCAGGATGGAAAAGATTCCAAATTTCAACATATTTTATGGACAGAAGTCAATTAGATTGTCAGCGCCACTATGGTATGCTGCTCAAAAGTACTCATATAACATATGATGTATTGGAGAAACATATTTCTTGGAAAAAGATGTAGAATATATTTTTAAGCACATGGCAATGTGTGAACTTTTTTTTACACTTTTTCTTCACACAAAGTTATAACATTTTGGCTGTATGCCACACCGCATGTGTTCCATATTTCAAAATATTTTATAATAAAAGTCACTTACCTCAGCATATTTACTAGGCACTTCAGCTTTTTCCACACCAAAGCAAACGCGACAAGGGGTGGCCGCTGCCATCTGCAATACGACTTGACCCACACCAGAACCAAGATCAACGAAGACATCTTCGGCTGTTATATCTATCTGGTCTATCATTTGGCATACTAGCTCGTATGATGTTTCACCATACACCTGAAAATATAGTATTTATTCTGTTATTGAATCTTTTATGTTCAGGTTCATAGCTTAACTTAAAAAAAAATCAAGACATGAACATGAGTTGCAAAGCTCAACACAATTACTGACATTACCCATACATTAATGAAGTTGCACTAATGGTAAAAAATAGCATTAAAAAATATGAAACACTTAGTTCGAGACGGAAAAACGACAAACTACGAGCTCTGAAATCCAGAACAAATTTGTATCGCAACAGTATCTTTTGCATGGGACCAACAGTATATAACAAGTTGCCTGACGATATTAAACATGAAAATACATATAGCTTTAAAAAATCTTTAAAATCTTACCTAATAAGTAAAGCATACTACTCTTTAAAAGACTTTTTGGAGGATAGGAGTAAGTAATTAAAAAATAATCAAACTGATTTGGACCTAGTGACTATCTAATATTATTAACATTGAATATACCTAATTGTACCTAACTTGACTAATGTTAAATACTATGAAGAATTTATTGTCGACATTGTTACTATGTTATAATTAATGAAACTATGTTATTTGTATTTTAATGTGAATGTGAATTTGCACGCCTAATGGGCTTAGATAAGAGCACCTAATATTTATATTGGTAAACACAATTGTAACCTTATCTGCAAATAAAGATGAATTGAATTGAATTGAATTGAATTAATTTTAAATATACCCAAAGTAAAAGATCAAAATTAGTATTTAGGGAAAGTGGGAGGTGTACCAAATGTGACGGAAAGAAAGACTTAGATACTTATGTGCTAACCATAAAAAATAATATATATATATAGCCTCTGAGGTCTAGCAGTCCAGCCTCGGACTTGACGTGTTGAGGTTCCAGGTTCGATCCCGGGTCAGACAAAAAAAAAATGGAAAATGTATATTTTCATTTTTCTAATGAAAGTAATGTTGCCCGAGATTGGATATGTGCCCAGTTGGCGAAAGCCTTTCCACCTATCACATTGTGGGACTTAGTGTCTTCAGCTAGTTATGGGTGCCCTTGTTGTGCTTCTGCCTACCTGCTTGGTAATATGAGCGTGGAGATACCTTAGTATATGTTGGGCAACACGGTACAAGCAAAGAGGGAGGTTACAGTATCACTTTTAAACATTAAAATAAATATTACCTCTGGTGAGAAGGGTTCATATTGATTCAATTTGTCAGGGTCAGAAACTGCTTGGTTGTATGTTTGCTGCAGAATGTGTTTCAATAGGCCTCTCGATGGATATTTGTTTAAGCGTTGAGCAGGTAGTGACGTGCCTTTTTCCTGTAACATAAATCATTTTGAATTTATTATTTCTATGAAAAAAAAAATACCAAAATTATATACCAAATATTAGGGAGCTCATCTTTTGCACCACAATCTTAAAATATTTGTATGATACAAGACAGTGAACGAGCACGGGGCTCTCCTGGGGGCTGATTATGTATCTTTTTAGTTTACGTATCTTTTCTTTTTATCTTTTACACTGGGTAAAGTGTAAATGAAATAACTGTCAAATAACGTGTTATGTTTGCTATCACTATTGTATTTCTGTTCGTCACTGGAGATAGCATATATAAATACGTCATTTAACAGCTATTTGATGTATACTTTACCTAGTGATCATCACTAAAAAGATACATAATCAGCCCCCAGATGGTACAAGATAACCGTGACATATAGACACCATAAATGTTATTAGTGCGTCAGTGCCCTGTGGCCAAGGAGTTGGCTTAATGTGTAAATCTACCGCCTACTTTATCACGATATTTCCATTATGGCAGCAGAAATAGGTAAGGCGGTGGAGCCTTACTCGGGTAAGTTGTTGCGTAGCACTTGAACACTAGTAGTCCAACTGGTATTGATCCATTCAAACTTACGCTCGCCTCTTACGAGCTGCTATGCAAAGAAGCAGATGGTCTATTCTACACAGGTCACTCGAATTTACCGAAAACCCTAGAAAAACTGAGATGATTAACAGTAGAGTGTTGTAAGAAAGTTAGTAACATTTTGTCGTTTATACAAAAAGCTAACTAATAACACTTCATGAGGTGCATAAAGCAGTGTGATTCCCCAAACTTTCTGAACAGTTCAATGGGAGACCCTATTTTTACTGTGGGAAAGTATGGCCGTTTACTGTTGAAAATCTAAAGTCCTTTAAAAAACCATTAACCGGAAAAGATTGCCATAATAATATGGCCTATGTATGGCGACTGCAGGGACATCTAACCGAATGACACTGAGCGCGCCTCGACAACGGCTTACACCATATATGGATATATTGTCATTAATCAGTCGCCATTTCTTAGTCAATTGTACATTGAATATCTTGAAAAAAATTACAATTTGCGAGTCGGACTCGCCTTTGAAGAGTTCCCTAGTACGCAACCATAGATCAGGGATTTAAAAGCAGTTTCTAGTATTTAAACGGATGACCCGAAATACTATTATAATTTTTCACCAGCAAAAAATATTTCATATTAAATATGTTTTATATAGTATTTACATAAATTACAAAGTTACATTTGCAGTTTTGAAAATGTGCTTTAAATCTCAAAAACGGCCCTGACAATTTATTGTAAATAATTTCGTCGACAGTTTTATTAAGATTTTTATCATATATTTTTCTTAAGAATTAAGATAACGGTAACGGTATCTTTACAGACCTTATTATACTTAGATACCTAGCATGTATGGGTTTGATATTTTTTTGTATCAATTCAATGTATGCGAGCGCCCTCTATTTACTTTTTTAGTATTGTTTAAAATCGTATCGCGATTCTCGCACTATATCTACTAATCAAGTTTTAACTGTACAGTTTTAATAAAATTGTTGTGACATAAGGACGGACAGACGAACATATTAAATCTGGGTTCCGTCTTCCGCCATTCGGCTGCGAAACTCGAAATAGTTACCAAGTACCACCTGTCAACAACCTTTAACAGATAAGGCAGATCTAACAAAAAATATAGCAAAGATCATTAAACCAACTTGAAGACCGTGACTCGTAGACCAGGGTCACGCAGCATTTAATAAGAGTTCATTATACATCTTAAAAAACGTTCAGTGAATATCATTCTTTAGCCTTGACATTGGCAGCATGTCAAAATGACCGTATGATAAATTGTAAGAACAATGTTGTTGGCCTTGTGTTTGATTACGCTTCGTTTATTCATACAACTCTGGCGGCACCTTATTTGTATACATGGGCTTCTATATTGATTTTTGTATCACTCCATGTAGGTATGTATTATCATTTGCTTGGGTTACGACAGTTTATAGACTCAATCTACAAACAAAATCAATTGTTATACATAAATAGGAATACAAAAGTTCTAATGGTGAGGCGGACTTTATTATACATCTTCCATACAAAGGACAAACACGCCTACTTATCAGTTAGATCCTGTTTTTTTTGTAAGGGTTTGAAGGGTGGGGTAGCACTTGCACAATAGGTTTACCACCCCTGCCTCGGAACGGTGACGAACCTGTAACATCTATGGTGTCTATAGGCCACTGTTGTCTCTTACCATTAGGAGAGCTTTTTTATGATAATGGAAGGTAAACAAGCAGACGGATTTCTCCGATGGTAATAAATTCACGCCGCCTAAAGACACCAAAGGTGGTAATGGTGCGTTGCCAACCTAAGCCCAGGATGTAAGGCCTCAAACAAAAGTAAGTTTACCGGCTACCTTACCCTCCAAACCGGATCACGTTAATAGCAATTGACGCAAGCATTGGACGTTATGACGGCAGGAATAAGTAGGGCGGAGGTACCAATCCAGGCGAGTCGCTGCGAAACTCTACCAGCTAGTAGGATGTCACGGTGTTAGTGACGGTAACCCTATGCTCGCCTTTTACGAGAAGCCTGGCAGGAAGGCAGATGGTCTATTCTGCAAAAGAGCCCGGATCAACACGGGGGAGCCGTGGGCCCGTAATCGCGTAACAAACATACAAAAAACATACATTCGAAATGAGAACCTCCTCCTTTCTTAGACTCGGTTAAAAGCCAAAAATCAGCCCAAATGGTTGAAGACATCTGTTTCAAAATTGAGTAGCAAGATTTCACACAACAAAGGTCCTACCTAATATCGCAAGTTAAAAAATAAATTTAAAAAAAATGTTTTGGTTTCGATAACGTGTCAGTAACCTTGATATCCTAATTTTTTTTAAAGAATATCTTCAACAAACAAACAAAGAATATACGATTTTATAATATAGTTAGGTCTGTAAATATGTTTATGTGTCATAAATATATCGCCAGAGGCGGATTAGGCGCATGGCCTCGCGATATTCTCGTTTGTGTTCCGCAATCATTCCATTTTGATGCATTTATTGCATCTATGTGTACGAATATCACAGCGTTGAATTTTTAGTGACAGTACCTCCGTTTTTTAAATAAATAAATATCTTCGGACCAACTACACGACTTAATGCCAAAGTTCTAAAAAATAAAACCATATGTCTAATGTAAGTACTCTTAAAGTAGAAAAATTAAATGAAAAGCGACATTTACAAAACAAATTTCTACCTTCCAACCTTCAAAATTTTAGATTTTTGACGTCCAATAGTAAGAAAAACCAGAAACAACGCTTGGATGTAGGTAATGAAAATGTATGAATGAAAAACAATCTTCCACGATTGCTGTCTTAAGACCGCCTTTGTATTAAATGAATTTAGCTATTGTATTCATTAATTTCTCATTATTTTACTGCGTTTAGAGGGATTTACATATTATATTCAAATTATGTCACTGTTACCCGACACAGGTCCGTATTCAGCCTTTAAGATTCTATTCAAAGTATGCACTTGTACCTACCTGTCACCCATGCGTTTATTTTAGAGTGATAGGTTTTTAAAACCTCCCATCAACCATAGCCCGTTTATACCCCCTTTAACTTCAATTATTGTTATGTCTAAAGTTTAGAGGGAGCCCTACAAAATACCGTTCGTACCTTCCTTAAAGTTTTACATAAGATAACGGTGGTAGTTCTGCTATGCACCACCTGAACTTATTTTCAGTACTTACTATCATTTTCCAATTAAACAAAAAGAAAAGAGATGGACCATTTTATTTATGTCAAATTGGTCCGGAATTTGCTACAAAACGTAAATCACAATTTTTCGAGGACTAGTTAAGTCTATAGAAATATCATGTACAAACTAATTTGAAGCACGAAACGTGTTTTGTCTATTTCTATTACTATCGTTGAAAGAAGATAGTGATAATTCAGAGTTAAAACTGGTTTAGTGGTTGCGCAAAAAAAAAAAAACAACCACCAATCATAAGTACAAGTGGTCGCCCATTGGTCGAATTCGACCATAATACGAGTACATTTTAATATCTTGTTGATAAAAACGCCATCTTCATTTCTCAAGACCAACTATTTTGTTTCTAAGCGTTTTAGTGTGCCATCTGTGATCTTTTATCGTTATCATCAATATATTTGTTTGTGTGTGTCAAATGCATGGTAGTGTGGGTAATGTTTTATTTATTGATATAATGTACTTTATAAGCATTATTATTGAAAAATATTAGCGTTCTGCACTTCTCCTACACATAAACTATAAGTGTGCCAAATTTTATGCTCCTGCGTCCGCATAATTTTCGTAAAAAGGGGTCAAAAGTTTTAACATCACGTATTAATATATAAGTATAATTATAACAGTACGATAATAACGGCCTATGTATGGGACCCCTTTTCACATTTGCGAATAATATCAGAATATCGCACTAAAAGTTCATCGAACAATAATGTATTTATGTAATTTGGGTTTTTCCATTCACCGACTCCACAAATGAGGTTCTAATGTGTAAAATATTCGTGTGCCTAGCTGAGCATTCAACGAGCGTCATTTTAAACTCTCGTGTCCATTCTTCAAGTGACTTATGCAACAGTGTGTGGGTTGTGTTTGAATGAAGCTGGTTTGCTTTGGCACCTGCGTTTTATATCTTATATATTTCAACAGTTCCACAACAAGTTAGGCGGCCTACCGTAGGATGCCTACTGCGTTTCTGAATTTAATTTATAAAATATCAAGGCTGTGTTTATTCAACCAGATATTAATCTATACATATTATAAAATAGCGAAGTATCTGCGTCTGTAGATTAAAGAAAATTTCATGAAGAAATGGGATAATTTAGTGGGACGCTTTTACATTTTTTTTTATTTATTATTAGTCGCATCTACAGACAACTACTGGATCAAATTTCTTTTACTATTTTTAAAATACAAAATTAAATCTAAGCCACGTATCATCTAAATCTACATATATGGCATAATTGAAAATATTTGTGATTTAATCTACAACGTAACTGTATTCTGTCACGCGAGCGAAGCCAGATGGATTAGCAATAATATGAATAATAGCATTTGGTCCGTGGCTTTAGTAGTGTACATTTTTTAAAAAAAAAGTAACATAGCTTTTGTTTGTCACGTTTCATCTCCAAAATCATAAGATAATATTTATTTAAGATATTATTTGCTTCGGCCGCACTCAAGAGAAGTCAATTAATATTTAATCTATGATTAAGTCACAATTTTGCATGGAAAATGTCAACTTAATGACTCATAAAAAAAATTGAGTATTACAATTTTCTATAATTATTAAGTCTAAGCCTAATTGTCTCTGTAAACTGGCGCGGGTGGTCGGGAAAAAAACAGAAAATGTATATTTTCAATTTATTGATAAAAATAAAGTTGCCCGGGATTGGATATGTGCCCGGTTGGCGATAGGCTTGCCACTTATCACATTGTGGGAATTAGTGTCTTTGGCAAATCGTGGGTGCCCTGTTTGTGCCTCTGCCTACTTCTCTACCGGGATATGGGCGTGAAAATATTTTTTAATGAAGCTACGACGAGAGTTTTAATAAAAAATCGTTTTCCATATTTTTCCGTATTTCAAGAATATAATTTAATACATAATAATTTACTATTTTACAAACATAACTAAACAAAATAATTAAACTAATCAAAGTAGGGTAAAAGCTTTGTAAAGAAAAAGAAAACAACACAAAAGGTTGTTATACTTGTTATCGCCTTACACTTACAGCATAATAATATGTAAACAAAAAAGTTTCTATGACGTATATATTATATTTATATCATGGTAATTTTGCTTGCCCTTTAAAATTTCAATAATAAGGTTGAATTTATTAATATTACTAGCGGCCCGCCCTTGCCTCGCCCGGGTATAAAATATACATATAAACCTTCCTTTTCAATCACTTTATCTATTAAAAAACCGCATCAAAATCCGTTGCATAGTTTTCAATATTTAAGCATACAAAGGGACATAGGGACAGATGAAGCGACTTTGTTTTATACTATGTAGTGATGATAAGGGAACTTGGAAGATACTGTAATCTTTCTTCAAAAATTCACAGGGCTTTCTTGATAAGAAGCCACAGCTGTATATATATCACAGATGTTATAGGTGCGTCCCTGTTTTGTGATCGAAGTGTACAAGTCATTAACATATGTTTTTTTCATAGTAGAGTAGGCTATTTTTTTAAATTGAGTTTATTTTTAACAAAACCCAAAGAAGCGATAATATGACTTGAAGGATAACTAGCTGTTACCCGCGGCGTTATCCGCGTTGTTATTTGACCACAACAGGAGCCTTTTTCGGGATAAAAACTATCGAAGTTACCCTCTATGTGAGTGTGCCAAACTTCATAAAAATCGGTTCCGGTTCAGCAGTTTTTGCGTGAAGGAGTAAAAAACTTTCGCATTTATAATATAAATAATAGGTAATTATAATATATGTTGAGGGTAGCATACAGTAAACACCGTCAACAGTTATCTTGGCTTGATATGTTAAGCATCTTGCGTAAGCTACCTTGCCCTTTGAACCAGAACATGGCAATGTCGAGAAAATATTACGACAGCAATATTAATGTACTGTGTATGAAAGTGTCGGAGCCTTTACCATGAGTTGCTATAGAATACGTTCGTTATTTTACGTATCGAAAGCCCTTATAACTGGAGGCGCTGTCTAAAGTTTCCAAACAAATAATTACGGAGACGCTAACTCATGGTAAGGGCTCTGTACCAGTGACGTTATGTCTCTAAAGCCTTTACCACAAGTTACTACATAAAATATCTATTATTAAATATATAATTATTAAATATAGGCTTCTTTTAATCCAGATCGCACAAAGGGCTACTGTGAAAACGCGGGCGAAGCCGCAAGCAGCAGCTAGACTTTAGAAAGCTTATAATATAAAGCTTTGCTAAAATTCTTCTCTTATTAAAAAAAAACTCGAGATAAATATATTTTATATGCTAAGACGGCGAACAAGCACACGGCTCTTCTGATGTAAAAAACATGCGTACCCTATACATAGATATTATAGGTTCGTCGCTGTCCTTTAGCTGGGGTTTGCCTATTGTGCAAATCTACAGGCTGTCCTACCCTCCGAACCTGAAGATAATAGTACCTACCCGAGCAATTGCTGCCCAGCAACCTAGCACATATGCAAGTACATATGTATTTCTATGATTTGAAAGAGAAGTACAATTACTTTATAAATCAAACAACCAACGGAGTGCGCACCGACGTCAACGCTACCAAAAAAAAGGTCATTAACACCGCGTGAGACATTCGCGCTGCCTCAATATTTCGGTCATCGCCCCGAAATACGACCCGTAACGAGCATCTATTACGATTTGCATTTAATCATTTGTTAATAAATAAAATAAATATATTATATTGTCTGTAAATAGGCAGAGGCCTTACTAGTACAGCGACAATCTGATAAAACAAAAAATAAATATCTCTAGACAAATTACGCGAAATGAATCTAATGTCAAAGTAAGCAAATTGTATGCTTGTGTTAAGGGGTTTAAGTGTCAGGCAACGATACATATATACTAATAATATAATATCATATAATATACTTATACAGATACCGAAATAAATTATAAGAACCACAAGAGCCACAAATGGAGGCATTAAACCTCTTTACTAATATTAGCAAAAGTAGTTACACACCAGATCAACGGGCGCGTAGGTTTTATTAGTAAGGAGGTTTAATGTCTCCGTTTCTGGCTCTGAGAGTTCTTTAAATTTATTTCGGTATCTGATATACAGATACCGAAATAAATTTAAAGAACCACAAGAGCTAGAAATGAAGGCATTAAACCTCTTTACTAATATTATTAGCAAAAGTAAAGTTACACACACCAGATTAACGGGCGCGTAAGTTTTATTAATAAGGAAGTTTAATGTCTCCATTTCTGGCTCTGAGGGTTCTTTAAATTTATTTCGGTATCTGTATAAGTATAGGAAGTTACACACCAGATCAACGGGCGCGTAATTTTTATTAGTAAGGAGGTTTAATGTCTCCATTTCTGGCTCTGAGGGTTTTTTAAATTTATTTCGGTATCTGTATAAGTATAGGAAGTTACACACCAGATCAACGGGCGCGTAAGTTTTATTAGTAAGGGGATAAATGTTCATCTCACAGGTGTATGCCCCCCTCGGGAATTGAGCCTGATTCTCGCGCCTAGTTGATGGAGTTAGGCGTGTATGCTTATCCCTCGACCAACGAGGCGGTCGAATGATGTCTCACAATCCGTTAGGCAAGCAGCAAGAGTAGCGTCAAGCGGGACCGCATGTACCTATTTATACTATCTGTTTCCTGCGGCTTCATCCGCGCGATATTTTACGATAGGTATCCTCTTATAAATTGATTTTATATATTTTTTCGTAATAACACTTTGTTTTATTTTATGATAATATAGTTATATATAATATAGTTTTAAGTTTGTTAAATAAAATAATATTTTTAAGAGCGGATTAATTACAAATAACCAAATTGGACTCTCCATACATACATATCTTCAAGGAAATTTCCTTGCGTGTGTAGAGTGTATCGATACCCAGGTATCACATTTCTACAGACCTGCCTTACTTCCTCCATGGGGCACACTTTACTTTAGGAGACTTTTGACATCAACCTCGGATAGTACCCGAGCGATTTGGTTGTGAAATGTCAACTTAGGTCTCCCTCTGGTACCAACTACAAACTTCCATATTCACATTGTACCTACCTACGTTTTTTTTTTAATATTTCATCTTCCATTATTTTCACATGTTCGAACCAATGAAACATGTCCTTTGATATTTCAAAGCCTTCTGTAAACCCCCACTCTCCTTTTCGCTGATCTCACTGTTGGACACTTTGAAATAATAATACTAAACAACTGCTACCAAAACATTTTCGGTAAAAAAAATTAAATCGAGTATTGCTTGATCCACTTAAGAATCATCGAATATTAGACGTAATTCAGCATGCGGGTCTTAGATTAGACCCGGCTACTGAACGGGTTCTTATGGGTAATCTAAATAAGTTTGATATGTCTGCGAGTCTGCTACTGTAAGCAAATAAAACATTTATACCTTACAGTACTTTAAACGTATTTTACGGGGGTCAGATATTTTGTTTGCTAGACGTAATGGGGGGCTGATTATGTATCTCAGTGGCCAACTCAAAATGGAAAAGCGTACATCAAATAGCTGTCAAATGACGTTTTTATATTTGCTACCTCCAGTGACTAACATAAATACAATAGAGATAGCAAATTTCCATTTTGTGTTGGCCACTGAGATACATAATCAGCCCCCAGGGGGGTGATTATGTATCTCAGTTGTCAACTCAAACTGTAAAAGTGTATATCAAATGACGTCATTTGTGTTTGCTATCTCTATTGTATTTCTGTTGGTCACTGGAGACAGCAAATACAAAACACGTCATTTGACAGCGATTCGATGTACACTCATCCATTTTGAGTTGGTAACTGAGTTACATAATCACTTCCCAGGTCAATGTGGATAGTGGTGACAATAATACGTCAATGATAATATCATCATAAAATATTCTAGGAATACTTTATTCAAATTCTATCCACAACTCGGAGATATTTGTTATTATTTAGGTATCGCGGAGCAGCGTTGCTAGCTGCTGTTAACCCAAAAAGGGATAGCGAGACTTCATCAAAATAATTAGAGAATTATTCCCCCCACTTATGCCATTTTATAAATAAATATAAATTATAAATAAACATAGACTTAAATACTTCAAGGTATAGTCTTTATAACACTGTAATGCAAAATCTTTACTTATTATTATAAAGAGGAAATGTTTGATTTTTTGTTTGTTTGTTTGAAATGAATAGGCTCCAAAACTACTGGACCGATTTCAAAAATTCTTTCACCCTTAGAATGCTACATTATCCCTGAGTGACATAGGCTTTGTTACATAAAAATCGGTGCAATAAAAGCCAAGTTACGCATGCAAAGCTGCGTGAAACTGCTAGTTTAACTATAACTATAACGAAAGCTCTTGGTTTTGTTTCTTAAAAAGTAGTTTATTCCCCGTGTTGGTCCGAGTCCACTGAGTAGAATAGGCCATCTGCGTCTCTGCTAGGCAGCTCGTAACAGGCTAGCACTGCTTAAAATATAGGTCAGTATCAATGAGAACAATGGTGGTAGAGAGCTGGGCAGCAACTGGCCTGTTAGGGATCCACCTCCTTACCTTTTTTTATAGAAGAGGAGGCAAACGAGCAAGTGGTTCACCTGATGGAAAGTGATCACCTCCGACCACGGACATCCACAACACCAAGAGTATCACAGATACGTTGCCGACCTTTAAGGAATGAGTACGATCTTTTCTTGAAGGTTCTTAAGTCATAATCGTTTGGGAATACCACCCTCGGTAACTGATTAGACTAAGGTGTAATACGGGGTTTAAGGTGTAATGTCTTCGGAATCGCACGCTACCTTACCTATTACAGATTAGAAACATAAGTTCATCTCTTTCTTTTCTGTGCAATCGGTTTTTGGCTAGGCAAGAGACAAGCATAGACTCTACATACACACATGTCTTCATGCCAAGACCCTCGCGGATTAATCATATAGAGTTGCAAGTGTGACGATCCTTGACCAAACAAAATTTTAATACCTGGGACTTTTTACATACACATGAAATTACACATATCTTCACACATATCTACGAGCCAAGTCCCTAGTAATTGTTATCTTTACTCTGCGATCTACTCTGAACTAACTAAGACAGAGCAGCCACTGGCTACGATGTGACGACCATGACGTATTTTTTGACATATTTATTTGTAATTTATAATACTTAAAAAGCGGTAACGTCTGCATTTTAATGTTATCCAAGTATTCCTCGGACCAATTTTTATGACAGTGACAACAAGTTTTATATGTCCGCAATATTTGCTGCAGAAATCTTACTAGAAATTATCTTGACGTTTATTTAGCTTCTAAAATAAATTTGATTCAAGTTGTATGTAGAATAAACATATACTTACATATTATAGGTCGCATGCACGTTTTGGTCACATATTTAATGAGAAGTTAGACGAGCAAAGAGTTAAATCACTTTAACCCTACAATTTGACCCTCTATTAAGGGTAACCTTAGAACGTACAAACGGCCCTTAATCTCTCTCTAAATCAGAATTTAACACAGAGTTAAATAATTCAGTAATTATTACTGAATAATTTTTGTATAAAAATTCAGGTTTCTTTACCACCATAATAACAAACTATTTCCACGATATAAAAAGTAAATTAAATATCTAAATCTCTACTTATATCAATAAAATATTGTATCGCCTATGTCGTGTGAACCGGGTTTGATTTCCGGGTTGGGCAACTCAAGATGTGTTTTTTTTTTCAATTTCCAATAAACAACAATGTTGGCAGAAATTGGACAATTACTCGGGTGACGATGGATTTGCCACCAATCACATTGCGAGACCAAGTAACTTAGACTAATCGTACTTATCGATCCCTCGAAACCTAGTTGTACCTTGCTCGTTTCTTCGGGGATATGACCGTGAAGATACTTTGCTGACTTTGACTTACAAAAAAATAAGCCCGGTGACAAAGAACCTCATAGCAAAAAAACCTAACCCCACCTATACTTTGCAGTCGATTGTAGTGGTATAGCACTCACCTAAAACGATATTCGAACAATGAATGGAGGCAATCAGCTTCAAATAGTCGACTGTCCGTAGGCCGTACCGAGGTCACTCAACTTGAAGATCGACACTAATGTCGATGACTGAGAGTTTGTTATTCATAAACTTTCACATCGATAATACGCACTTATGGCGCGTACTTTCAAGTTTTAGATGCATCGTTTACCAATCACATTTCATAATACGATAGAAGGCGAAGATATTTTAGTTTATAACGAAAGAGTGTTAGACGTGAGACGTAGACTTTTTTAAAAGTATCTCCCGAAGAGGTAGGCAGAGGCAAAGCCAGGGCACGATCGACTAACCGAAGACACGAAGTCCCACGATGAGGTAGGTGGCAAGCCTATCGCCAATCGGGAACACATCCAATAACGAGCAACATATTTTTTCATTACAAAATTGGAAAAACCACCTTTTCTTTTTGTTTCCCGACCCGGGAATCGAACCCGAGACCTCGTAAAGGCGAATCCAACATCTGGACCGATAAATCATAGAGGCGACAAAAATTAAAGAAGATTATTTAAAAAAAGTGCTATTCCCAGCAATAGACTTGAGAGTAGACATTTTAAACTTGAGAATTACTATTTAAAAAGTATCAAATAAGCCCAAACACAATGATATCATGTCGGGAATTCTAGGAATTACGAGCGCCAGTTTCCGATTCCAGCATCAGCAGCTCTATGTCATAAAAGTTATGCAGTGTCATCCGCTATACATACGCATGCAAAATTTCAGCTCAATCGGTAACCAAAAGTGGACCAAGTTTGACTTGCAAGACTTCATTACAAACCTCGGGACAAGTGAAGCTAATATAAAAGGTTTTAAAATGAATCTCTATTTTCCTTGGTCATCGCGTTACGCGTGAGCGTGAGGAACAGTATCGCTAATTCTTTTTTATTGTGTTGTAAATCAAATCAGTAAGTAGATATCCTTCATATAAGCGTGAGGAAAGTTGCAATCATTTACTAGTTGCACATCTATAAACACCTTTGAGTATTGTTGGTATAATACTCAAAGAATAATACTATAGAAGAGCGAATTCAATACATTTAATGTATTTGATAATAAAAACATATACATATATATTATTACGTGATGCCAAAACTTTGGACCTCTTTTTGTAACATCTATATCGTCTATAGACCAAGCTCCATGGCAATAGGCCATACCTATCTCCTACCATCAGGAGCGACGCGTATTTATTCGCAGTTTTGTCACATTTGGACCTCATTTTACGAAAATTGCGGAGACGCAGGAGCATAGAATTTGGCACACTTATAGTTTATGTGTAGGAGAAGTGGAGAACGCAAATATTTTTTTTAATAATAATGCCTATCAAGTACATTAAATAAATAAATAAAACATTACCCACACTACCATGCATTTGACACACACAAACAAATATATTGGTGATAACGATAAAAGATGGCGCACTAAAAAGTTTGGAAACAAAGTAGTTGGTCTTGAGAAATGAAGATGGCGTTCTTATCTACAAGATATTAAAATTTATTATGGTCGAAATTCGACCAATGGGCGACCACTGGTTTCAATAAATTCCCTATTCACTTGGTCATCGCATCACGCCCGTGGACTAACTCTGTTAATTCTTTTTTGTTGTGTTAATTATTGTCAGGAGAAGGTAAATATATAAAAAAAAAACTTCAATATTCATAGTCAAGACAGGACAATGTCTGTCGGCTCATCTAGTATTACTTAATACAAGCGAATAGCAGAAAATATTTTGAACATTTTTAGAATAAAATAAAGTCGCTTTCCGCTGTCTGCACCTATGTATGTTTAGATCTCTGAAATTACGCAACGGCTTTTGATGCATTTTTTTAATAGATAGAGAAATTCAAGGGGAAGGTTTACATGAATATAACATAGAAATTTGTCGACCAGTGCGCACCTGGGACGAACTAGTTCTTTATATATAAAAATAAATCCTATTTCTGTTAGACATCGCATCACGCCAGAATAAGTGAACTAATTTTGGTAATTCTCTGTTCGTTGTGTTAGTTATTCTATAAAGATAAAGAGACAATAATCATAGGACACAATAACGTCTTTCGGCTCAGCTAGTATTAGAACATAGCATAACATATTTTGTACATTTTAAGAGTCGTTAATTTATCACATAATCACACTAAATCTACCGTCGAGCATGATCTAGGATACTTTTTATCCCGATAACTCATTTAGTCCTTGTGGAAGAGTAAAATAATCTTATGACGCAGACGAAACAACATTCACGAGCTAGTGATAACATATGACAGCGTAGTAACAAGTAACGCCATACCGTCACGTGTTAGTAACTTCCTCGTACGTAAACACAAGGCTACCAACATAATATCAATATACCATTCGTCATCGATCACCGGGTGACATCATGACCAGGGGGCTGATTATGTATCTCAGTTGCCAACTAAAATGGAAAAGTGTACATCAAATCGCTGTCAAATGACGTGTTTTATATTTTCTATCTCCAGTGACCAACAGAAATACAATAGAGATAGCAAACACAAATGACGTCATTAGATGTCCACTTATGCAGTTTGAGTTCGCAACTGAGATACATTATCACCCCCCCAGATTGAAATACGTGATATTAGTTTCAAATCCTTACTAGTACTCGTATTACAAAAGCGAAAAGTAGTATGTTTTTTTTAATTTGTTTTATTTTTTTATGTGAAAGGTTAGGGAATAAGCACACAACTCTCCTGATTGTAAAAGACAACAATTAGTAAATCCTTTTTGGGTCAATGTATATGCTTCTACAATAAGCTGCCTATTGATTAGAGATCTACCTTTAAATAAGTTTAAAAAAATGTATTAAAGCCAAATATGTAAGAAAGGCTATATAAGGTCTCTGAGTATTTGAAAGACGAACATGCTTGGGGATAGAAGTGTCAATCTCCCACTGCAATTTGTAATGTGATTCGTTGTACTTTGTTACCTGTTATGTAAGTTTAAATAAAATTGTGTATTTTTTATCTAGTTTATAATGTAACTATTAATATTGAAAAAAGACAATCCCGCTGAGTTTCTTTCGCTGGATGTTCTCAGTGTGTGGGAGCGATTCCGATCCGGTGGTAGTTTATAAAATGGTCGACGCGCATAAGTAGCACGTGAATAAAGTTTTTGATTGATTGATCAACCGTGGAGTATCTAGACACCATTGATGTTATAATGTATGCACTACACGATGGGCCATCCTGGTGGCCCACTAGAACGGGCCATCGTATACAAAGCGGATGGCTGATGGGCTGGCATCTGGCGAGCCAATGGCCGCGATGTCGGTATTTCGCCCGCACATCAAAGGGAGTGGGGCCAGCGATGGCGGTACGCCTCTACAAGTGGCCCATCGAAAACGTAAATGTGATATGATAGCCAAGTTCAATATTAAAATTTAGATTTGGTTGGCGGGTGGAGAGTTTTGGCGCAAACATGAAAGAAGATGGTCGTAGTTTTTTCGTAACTATTGAACTTCATGTAAATTATGAGTGAAATTTGTTAAAATAGGTGGCAATTAATTCAATTTTGTTTAGTTCAAGTGCACAAGTGAAATATTTATGAAGAAATTAGTATATCGTGTCTTTCCACGTTGCCGCCAAATCTCACTAAATGAGCTTGAATAACGCGGCCACCGCTTTACTCATGAATAAAAATATTTCAAATCTTAAGAAAACATGTAGGTATACGGCACTCACCTCATAAACAACAAAGTTTGCACAGACAGCTAGCCTTTAATAAAGGTGTATAACCATTATTTTCATGTGCAATCAAGTTATTTTTAACCGACTCAAAAAAGGAGGAGGTTCTCAATTCGACGATACGTTTTTTTTTTATTTTTGTGTATGTTAGTAACCCGATCACTAGGCGAATATACCCCCCAATCAATTTTGATAGTTATTTTTTAGGTCATGTTTTTTTTTGCTTTCATGAAATTGGAAGGCAAACAAGCAGACAGATTTCCTGACGGTACGAAATTCACGACGCTTAGAGACACCAAAGGTGGTAATGGTACGTTGCCAACCTGAGGCCGGGCTGTTAGGTCTCGAGCAAAAGTAAGTTTACTGGCTACCTAACCCTCCGAACAGAAACACGTCAATAGCAAGCATTAACGTTATGGCGGCAGGAATAGGTAAGACTGTGGTACCTATTCGCGAAACTCTACCACCTACCCAGATGTCACGGTGTTCGGACGGTAAGCCTGTGCTCGCCTTTTACGAGTTGCCTGGCAGGAAGGTACTCCTCAAAGGAGCCCGGACCAACACGGGGAAATACCGAGGCAGTCCCATTTTTATTTCATCACAATCCGACAAGACGTGGTGTTTGAGTTATAATTTATAGCGTTAAAATGTATGCAGTATCAAGCATAACACAATAAAAAACCGGCCAAGTGCGAGTCGGACTCGCGCACGAAGGGTTCCGTACTATCATCAATTTATTACAATATATGTTTGTTGTATGGGAAAGTTACCTTTAATATTTACTTTATTGTTATTTAATTATTTATTTTGAAAGGTAATATACAAGTAAATATTCTGTGAAAATTTGAAGCGTCCACCAGTAACCGTTTTTAATGCTGAGCTAAAAATGCGAAAAAAAACACGTTTGTTGTATGGTTGCTTAATATTTTTTTTTTGATTTATAGTATTAGTTGTTATAGCCGCAACGGAAATACATCATTTGTGAAAATTTCAGCTTTCAGACCTGGAGACAGACAGACAGGGTCTGTTTTTACCCTTTGGGTACGGAACCCTAAAAACCACTAGTAGGGTGTTGATAACATTTACGCGAGACCATTTCGGAACCATTTGCTTTCATTCAAAAAGAGAATCGTCAAATCGCGACGTCGTACTTGATGAAATAATTGCCAAATATCCAACTGTTAGCTGGAGTCGGTTTCTGCAGTTTTTTTTTTGCCTAATAAGCACACTTATCTACATTAACATTCAGTCACTTCCCGTATCTATATTTAACTATAATACACACATGGAGCTATGTCTATTTGTTTTTGTCGGTCACGACAGTTATGATTATTACCAAACTGATAACCTTAGGCTTTGACATTAAAATATGTGTTTGATTAACTTTTCTAAAACATACAAACATTATACAAACTCGTACTTGTAAACACTAGATTTGCACTGAACTACCTACAATACGTATGTATATATATGTTTTTTCTTTACTTTTGCTACTTTTTATAAAATGTTTGATAACTATTTGTAGGTCATGACTTGCCAAAGCAGATAACCTTAGACCTTTGACATACTTTCATATACATATTATATGTTTGATACTTTTCTACATACAGAACAGGAAACAACACTAAAGAAACACTTGTTTAATACAATGTCGGCTAGTCTAAAACACAATGTAAAATACAGCTATTAAACAGTAAAAGAATATATCAAACGAATACCTTATAATTCTCTAAGGTTTTGCATAATGCCATGACTAACGGTTACGTAGGTACCCACTTCCATACCGAAACAACAAGCTCGACCCCAATAGTTGCCTACAATAGCGAAATATATATAAAAAAATATTATATATATTTGTGTCTTTGTTAATATTTATAATTACATAATTTGCAGGATAGGCTAGTCTAAAATACAGCTATTAAACAGTAAAATAACATATCAAACGAATACCTAAAATTTCTCTAAGGTTTTGCATAACGTCATGACTAACGGTTACGTAGGTACCCACGTCCATACCGAAACAACAAGCTCGACTCGACCCCAATAGTTACCTACACTAGCGAAACGTGAAATCAGAACAGGTGTAAATAAGCCAGTTATTCTCCATTGTACATTACCCATTTCAGAGCCAGTAACAAGAATTAAACATGAAATGGGTCAAACGAGCCGGGTTGAATGGATGGACGGGGAAATTGCGTTTCCTTGATGTTGCTAGCGTAGCACGTGTTGCTCTAAATCATTTATTTACTTTTCATATATAAACAACTTTTTATGGGGGAAAGCGAAGACGCACACGGCTCTTCTGATGGTAAGAGACAACGGTGGCCTATAAACACCATATTATGGGTAACAGGCAAAGAGTATATAAATACTACGTAATAAGAGGCGGGACTTCCATAGATACATAGCAAACCCGAATTTGTTTAAAGTTTACTTGAAAAATTATAACCCGTATAATTTCAAAGTAAGTCTAAAGGCATTCATATGTAAGGCAACTAGTGTCAAATGATTTGAGCGAATAAAAAACATAGCAAACTTATTTTTTTAATTTTTTTATATGAAAGTTGCGCTAAACTGGGTAACAGGTACGCCGCTGTCCTGTGGCCGAGGTAAGCCTATTGTGTTGTCTACCGGCTACCTATAGACATTTACGGAGAAAAGCAGACACTCAAATGGCTTTCCTGATAGTAAGAGATAACCTTGACCTATAGACACCATAGATATGACACGTGCGTCGCTGTCCTGAGCTCAGGATTAAAGGCCTATTTAAAGGACTACTGGGTAGTGGGTACTGGGTACCCTACTCTCCGGACAAGACCATGACAGCGTCATTATAGCACCAACAACTACCCGAGCAAGTAGCTGCACTGTACTCTTCCAACCGTGGCTTGTAAACACCATACATGTTTCAGGCAGTCTGCTGGCTGCCCTATTTTTAAGACCGGAACGTGACATTCTTGAATGAAAGGCATTTTTGAATGTGACTGACAAGGTTTAAAAACTTTTGTTTCCGTTTGATAAATTTGTAAAAAGGCATACCTATGCATGGAATTGACATGATCTAAAAAGTTTTTTCCTGTCTTCTTTTTCTTTCTTTAGGTTTTGGCAGTTGCCATAGTAGAAGTTTGCATCAAATTTACCAAAATCGAGAATTAATTACAGTTAGTCATAAGTCGTCAACAAGTCACGTCAGGGTCTTGAGTAAAGCGGTGGCCTCATTACTCAAGCTCATGTAGTGAGATTTGGAGGCAACGTGGAAATACACGATACGCTAATTTCTTCATGATTATTTCACTTGTGCAGTTTCACTGAACAAAATTGTACAAAATGCCACCAAAATTGACTAATTTCATTCAATATAAATACGAAATTCAATAAATATGCAAAACTTCGACCATCTTTTCTCTCGATGGCGCCAAAAAACTATTTTTTTCTTGTCATATTGACACTGTTCACGTTCCGGTCCGGTGGTGTCGGTCAACTTGTACAATAGACCTAATATATCTCGGACTCAGGACAGCGCCACAACTGTAACATTTATATCGTCTATAGACCAAGCTCCATGGTAATAGGCCACATCTATCTCTTACCATCAGGAGCGACGCGTGCTTGTTCGCTGTCTTGTCACATTTAAAAGAAATTAATAATGTTAATATTATCTATATATAAATAAGTGATGCCAAAACTTTGGACCCCTTTTTACGAAAATTGCGCGGATGCAGGAGCATAAAATTTGACACACTGATAGTTTATGTGTAGGAGAAGTGCAGAACGCTAATATTTTTCAATAATAATGCTTTTAAAGTACATTAAATCAGTAAATAAACCATTACCAACACTACCATGCCTTTGACACACTACTACACACTATTGATGGTAACGATAAAAGATCACAGATGGCGCACTTCAAAGTTTGGAAACAAAGTAGTCGGTCTTGAGGAATAAAGATGGCGTTCTTATCAACAAGATATTAAAATTTATTATGGTCGAATTTCGACCAATGGGCGACCACTAGTAAATTGAAAAGTGTGTATGTTGATATGTATGTCCCGCATTGATGGCAAAACTCAGAGAAAAATAGATAATAGAAGATAAATAGAAGAGAGATAAATAACTAACACACGAGGACAGCCACAGGCAATAACTAGTACAATCTGTAGATTGTAACCTCTCGCCGATCAAAGTACTACGTCTTCCTTATTGAGCTTAACGCATGTATTTGTACCAGTTAATGACTAAACGTCACAGACTTGATTATTACTACTTCACGAAACGATTACAGTGTATTGAATAAAATTTACGTGTAATTTCCCGTAACTCATTTTCTTTTTAGAAATTGGTATTTTATTTAGTTTTCCGTTTTACGTCGGCTTGGTGATGGGAAAATTTCAAAAGATTACCCATGTTAGTCAGAGTTGTGAATGTCTATTTGGCGGAATGACTAACATTCATTGTTTAGTACCAACAAGACGTGAACTTTTTCGTTTTATGGTAATCAAAAACCATATTTACAATAATAACTTCAACGTAATAGCTTCAAATATTTAGTAACGAACGTAAGTTTCAGTTACGGTAACGGTCTTAAAATCTAGTTTCGGCTTTAGTTTCAGTTTAAAATCTTTTGGCCAAGTCAAAACTCCTGTGTTAGTGAATTATTTTGTGTCGTTCAGCGAATTTCGTCGCGAACTTGTTTATATACTAAATATATATTACATGATACGAAATAAAAAATTAAATAAACGAATATGTTACTTCCATTGTTTTTTTCATTTCACATTACTAGTTACCTATCTATGTAACTGGCTATGAGTATGAAAAATTATGAGTGAAAATACACTAGATTTCAGTATCAATAGAAATTTGTTGATTGTTTAAGTTTCGGATTCGGTTTCTGCCGAAACTGCGAGCAAGGTCAAAAGTTCGGTTTATGTTTGGTGTCGGCTGAAAAAGCAGTTTCGGTTTCGGCTAAAAAAACGGTCAAAGACGGAACGAAGTATCAGTCGAACACTAAATTAATATTTTATTTTCGTCTTGTTATTTCAGATTGGGCTTCTAGAAAGGCGCTTAAATTGTCTCATTTCTCTATAAGTCTGAGCCATCTACTCTCGGTGACCTTGTTCAAATTAACCCATTTAAGGGGAAGACGGTTAACTAAACTAACAGGAAAGCGAGAAGGACGATGTATTGTTTGGTAGAGTACGTACTGTAAGAATATAAGAGAATATTCACCCCGCAAATTCTATCAGAAAGGCTCTTCTTATGCCATACGTCTGTTTAATTACTTCAACAGCCCTAAGGTCCTTAATGGAATAGTGAGAGTTGTATCGAATTTAGAGGATAAAGACATCGTAGATGAGTGTATCGACCCTGCATGAGATAGAGTCGCTTTGAGATTTATTTAAATTTTCGGCATTTCACACTCATCTTGACACATGTCAAACTATTTAAGCGAGTTATTAAAAAACGATCATTATAATATAACAGCAGGGACGTTATCTATCTAACCAATGTCTCTCATTGATACAAATCAACAAACTGGCTTCTGGTCGCATCCACTTTGAAAAGAAACAAGTTTTCAAAACGATCCCTGGCGATGAATCTACAGTTAACAAATCAAAGGTCGCAGAAGCGACAAATCTTGCGTAACAACAGGAATCAATGCGTAACAAACACAAGAAAAATAAGCATAACCCGTCCATTCCAATACGGATGTATATATTCGTCGACGCGCGTGAGAAATGGCATGTAACGTGTATAAATAGAGTAGCCTCGCGAGTCGTGCGATGTCTGCTGCGGCCATCGATCGTTGCCTCTTCGCCGCCATCTTGGCCCTCGTGTCTCCCCCTGCCGCCCGCGCTGCTCCCCGCGGTTTCCCCTCACTGCCCCACATTCGCATTTCACTTTGCACATGTTACGCTGTAGCCGCTGCGTTGTCTATACAACGGCTGCAGTCATAATTAAACATGCCTTGTTCTTTTCTTAAATTAAAGGCGCGATCACGTACAAACGCACGGATAATTGTTGAAATATATAATATGCGAAAAACAGTAATGTATTAATAAACTGAAGTGGCATTGAAGATATTTCCGCGATCTGGATGGAAACTATGCCAAGAAGCGTATGTATACAGAGAGTACAGGCTATGCAGTATAGAAAATAAAATAATAATAGTCACGTAGTATCAATTCAAGCGTTAAAGTAGTACAAACAATAACACAATAAACCAACACATTTTAACTTTAAGCGTTATAATATTACTTACTACTTTGTAAGTATTTTGTTACTATACAAAGGTTTTATTTGTAAGTAATTAAAATGTATAATACCGAATAACGTTAAGCACTGTAGTGCCACTGACAGTTTTTCGTAAATAAAATAATGGCACTGCAGTGCCGACGGACTGTCAAGTGGCTAAAATTAAACAAATCCGTATGAGATCCGACAGCGACCAATTCGATTTAAGTACGGACATAGTTATCTCCACAGGATATACGTTATCTGTAAATAAGAACATTGGGATCGGTATTTAATTTGCTATATAAGAAATAAATATTGACATTACAGAAAAAGTAAGTACGTTCACGTCCTTATCCCCGAATAATTAGGTAAAGGTACAACCAGGACACTCACGATTAGCCGAATGTACTTGTAGTCCTAGAATATGGTAGGTGAAAATTGAAAAAAATTACTGAGTTGCCGAAGAATCGAGCCCCAGTGCCGAAGTAGTCAACGTTAACACAGGACCACTAGACAACAGTTTATAATAATAATAAATAAAACTATTAAACCCCATATCTAATTCAGAGAAATGTAGAAATATATAGTTGAATGTTCACTGTTTATTTTTAACTATATAATAATAGTAATAAATAAAACTATTAAACCCCATATCTAATTAGGAGAAATGTATAAATATATGTCTAAATGTTCACTGTCTATTTTTAACTATATAATAAAATAATAAATAAAACTATTATACCCCATATCTAATTAAGAGAAATGTATATATGTTTACATGTTCACTGTTTATTTTCAACTAAAAATCGTAGACTAATACCGTACATCTCACCGCTGACGTCAACAGAGAGAAAAAGTTATTTTGCCGTGGATGAAACGTTGACCTACATAACTGGCAATACAGAGCACTTGTGTCAGAAAAAATAATAGGCGCGCTATCAAACTGGAGCAATTAAAAACGTCACCATGAAATATACGTGCAATGAAAACAAAGCACTATTTTTTAAGCTGTGACCAATTAATATATTTGCAATGAAATCAACGCACGGTTTTTTTAAGCTGTGACCAACTAATATGTTTGCAATGAAAATAAAACACTGTTTTTAAGCTGTGACCATAGTACGAAAAAACATGTAATTTCACGGTGTTTATTTTATATACTACATAATATTATTGATTTTATTCGAAAAGATCATTGTTATTAACAGATGTACAGCTACGTTGATGTAACGCAGCCTTTCCCAAAGTGGGCGATAACGCCCCCTTGTGGGCGCTGGAAGCCTAGAGGGGGGCGGTATAAATCTTGAAAAAAATGTTTTTTTTTTAAACTAGGCGCAACAAATATGTTATTGAGGTTATTGAAAAGAAAAAAACGAGGGGGGGTGCTACAAAACAACTGATTTTCAAAGTGGGCGTTACATGAAATAAGTTTGGGAACCTCTGATGTAACGTAACGTATATTCATATTTTTAAATGAAGAAACACTTGCTAGAACAGATCTAGAACTAGATCACTTGCTAGAACAGATCTAGAACTAGATCACTTGCTAGAACAGATCTAGAACTAGATCACTTGCTAGAACAGATCTAGAACTAGATCACTTGCTAGATCAGGGCTAGAGCTGTTCTAGCCCCGATGATGCTGTCATAAGCGAAACCGGTAAGCTATTTAGAAAATAATAAATTATAAGTGTTTCTTCATTTAAAAATATGAATATTTGGAAGTTTTACCAAGCGCCGACGATGGAAAATATCAAATATATGTAACGTATATTGTAAATTATTCTATTCCGTTAAATAGTCCACAGGAGAGCGTTGCACCTGTAACAGTTTTGGTGTTTATAGGCCACGGTTGTCTCTTACCACCAGGCCGTGTGCGCTATCTTTTCCCATTACAAAAAAGGAAAAAAAATATATCAATTAATATGGCCAGGAAGTTTTGACTTGACGCGAGTTATGTAAAAAAAATAATTATAGAATCGGAAGCGTCCTATGAAGTTCTTCAGCGTTTTTATAATACTATGTCACAATACACTCTACTCTTGACACTGATGCTTATATTCGAAATATAATTGTTTTCTATTATTTGAATTAATATCATTATATATATATGCGAAATACATAACATACCGTCAAACCTAAATTTCGAAAATTGTTTCTTTGGCACAGACCATATTCGAACAACGAATCAACATCATAATAAATGCTGCGACTGTATAGGACAACTAATTAGCGCAATGTTGTAGGCTGTTGGTTACTGAACGTGAACTTGCCTGTACCTACAATTACAGTACAGTACACACTGTTTACACCATAACATTTTCTATGGATGTCAAACCCGACTAAAACACACTGACCACATCGATCAATCCTCGGATATTACCCGGGACGGTGCTGATCAGG
>NJDC01002255.1:131200-151274 GCA_002245475.1 Calephelis virginiensis | reverse complement strand
GCAACAAAAAGAAAATTTGGGTTTTCCAATTTTCTAATTAAAAAAATGTCCGGGATTGGATATGTGCCCGGTTGGCGATGGGCTTGCCACTTATCACATTGTGGGACTTAGTGTCTTAGGCTAGTCGTGGGTTGCCCTGGTTGTGCCTCTGCCTACGTCTGGGGGGTATGGGCGTGAAGATACTTTTACTTACTTTGAAAAAAAATAGCATGAAGACAGTTGAAGACCAGAAGCAAATTTTTTTTATTCTGATCATTTGGCAATGGTCCTTAAAAAGTAGTACAAATTGAATCTTTTGAAATGTAGATATTATTAAAAATGCATGTTGGATATTCTATCGACGACAGAACACGCTCCCATGCATCGATTCTTGAACCACTTCTTATAAAATGCAGGCTGTCTACCGCTGATAAGGGTCGGAATATAAGCTTTCGCTCATTTCGCAAAAAGAAATACAAACAACCGAAAATGTAAAAGGCAATAGACCGCGTGGACGTAGATCGATTCGTTCTCCCGACCAGACAAATTATACCTTCGTCCAAAACTGCACGATGCTCTGCACTATGCAAAGGACAGAAAAATGCCATTAACGGCCGCACTCAAAGACGTCAATTATCTTTTAATCGGTCAGTAAGTCGATAATTTCCATACAATACGTAACTTAATAATAGATTTAATATTAATTAACAACTCTGATTGCCAAAAGAGAAAATTATTTAACTGTGACCACGGTATGAGGAGGCTATTAAAGAAGAAGGAAACCCAATACAAACTTGGAGAAATACAAACAAATTTTAACCCGAAATTCATTAGGTTCCCGCGGGAAAAGCAATACAAGTTTTATACTCAGGACCTCGCACTTGGGAAAGGGTAGAGAAAAGCCATTTGGGATCCTGCAATATATAATTATATATATATAATTTCACGCAAATACAAAATACCCTAACGTTGACTGACAGGTTAACAATTGCGTAAGATGGGGATTCGGGGGGTATTGTATTTATAGCACTGGCACAATGAGTGCAGGTACAAAAATACCGGTGCAATGTTTCCAAAGCACATGGCAGAGCGCACAACCCTACAGCGTTCAAAAGTTTTATCAATGGAATACGCATCACGGAGCAAGTTCAATGTCATATCTTTACAGATAGTAAACAATGCGGCAAACAAATAAAACATAACAGGTAATATTTTTTGTCTGTGCTTCAGCCACCGAAGCTTGCCCTTGCACAATAGTTTTATATGAACTAGTAGGTGGTAGAGTTTCGCAGCAACTCGCTCGGATTGGTACCACCGCCTTACCTATACTTGCCGCCATAACGTCAGTGCTTGCCGTTGATGTGTTCCGGTTCGGAGGGTAAGGTAGTCGGTAAACTCATTTTTGCTCGAGGCCGAACATCCCGACCTTAGGTTGGCAACGCACCATTACCACCTTTGGTGTCTCTAGGCGGCGTAAATTTCTTACCATCATGAATTTTGTCTGCTTGTTTGCCTTCCAATATCATAAAAAAAAATATGAACAAATAAGTAAAACAGTCCATGGAATTGATAAATTTAAACTGAATTGCGTTTCGACGGAAAATATTTTTTTTGAAATGGCTAATGGCGACATTATTGCCGACATTATGTTACATTATGTTATCGCTAACATCGCGGTTTTTACAACTTCACCAGGAAAATCATAAATGTGTATATGTCTAAATGTATATTATTTATCTATACTAATATTGTAAAGAGGAAAGTTTCGATTTTTTTGTTTGTTTGAAATGAATTGGCTCCGACACTACTGGACCGATTTCAAAAATTCTTTCACCTAATGCTACATTATCCCTGAGTGACATACGCTTTGATTCATCAAAATCGATGCAGTAGAAGCCAAGTTAAGTAGGCGAAGCTGCGTGAATCTGTTAGTGTGTATATAAAAGCGAAAAGATAAAACTTACACATTCAAGATCAATTCACACAACTCATTAAATCTTAAAAACTAATTGACCAACTGAAACTAAATTCAGTAAGAAAAATACCTAGTTTCTGTAAGTACCAAGTAATTAGGAAATGTCACCTACATGTGCATTTTAAAAAATTACTCTCGCAGGTGAATGTTTTGGGGAGTTAAGGTTTCTAATAAATTTAAGGTCACGTCAAAATTTCGCGGACAACGTTATTTTTATAGGAAAAGCTTTATTTTGCCCGACAGGGTTTGAACCTGGGGCCTCCTGAAATCAATTCAAAGAACGGACTGCTACACTATGGAGGTTCACCGAAAACGACAAAAGCTTCTTATTCTGATATTTTAACGAGTTTCCAGAAATATGGTGTTTTTTTGTGAAGACACACATTTTACAAAAACAGTACTGTTACTCATATCTATTAATAAAATATTTTTAACAATTGACATCCAGCAAACCACGCTTTTTTACAGTTGAATGTTTTTTTTTAATTTTTTATTTTTTACGTTTAACTTGTAAAATGTCTACTTTTAAAAGCGTGTTTTTTACTTCTTAAACTACTACTAATCATACTCTTACTTCAACGGTTACCAAGCGTTGGTTTTTGAGACAATAATGTTTTACAGGTGCAATAAGTATTGGTTAACTACAAGCGACTTCATTTGACCTAGTTACCTACAAATCCTATACTATACACAGCATTAGATAACATGATAAGGGAATGTGAATGTTGTGAAGTTGGTTATTACTCAGGGAAAGTGAAAATATACATTTAACACACAGGCATATCTTCACGCCAAGTCCCTTAGAGTAGGCAGAGAGTATCGAGTGCCAATGTAGTTGCAGATCTACCTGGCTTCCACCACCTCGTTTCATATTTCACATCAATAAAATTGGTAGGTCTGGGTTTTATACAAACTCGCCGGTTTTGGACACTATCGATAGTTGTTTTATTGTGTATTTTTGATTCGTCATTTATTTGGGCTGACCCCATAGAAAACCGACGTTGATTGATAGTTTTTCAGGTAGGTCACATATTTAGAGGTGGCTCCATCTATTTATCCATTAAGTATAATTCAAAACTACTGGTGTTGATAAAATTTATGAGGCGCCCTCTAAAAATCATTAGCTATCATTCGAAAAAATAATTATCCAAACGCCCACGTGGTACCTAATAAAATAGTTGAAGTCAGTTGTTGTTGTTGTACTGAGCTTAATATCTTTACAAATTACAAATTAAGTTTATCAGCTTCCACCGTCACATCTCCCTTTACAATTTTTTGATGTACGTGTTTGTTACTGTGACTGGTGGCATTTCATCTAGACCCGTTAAATAGTTTTTGTGTTAAGAGCGCACGAACATCCATCCATTTTCACAAAATTTTTGCATCTATATTAGTAGGATCTAGCATTTCTTCACATTTTGTATGACCAATCGGACAGCTACTGGCAATCAGTAGCGTGTTCATAATTGGATTCACCAAAATATTCTCGTCGAAGGTCGGTCAGGTATACGCACCGACGACGACCTCGACACATTCAAAGTTAGGAATGGTGGATCTACGCCGTAGTAGTTTGACGTCATGGCAGCTATTGGATCTCAATTTATGTATGTCACCTATATTTGCCTGCATAATATTTTGAACTTATACACTACCACTACAGGGACATAAGTTTCATCTTAGGTAACTTCACTCTTATGGCATTCAATTTTTATTACACATTTTTAAAATAACATTTTGTACTTTTTCAAAATACATTTTATTTTACACTTTACGTAACACCGGTTTCACTTTTCACAGCATCATCGGACTTTACAACAAAAGTAGTCTTTCGATAGCTCTGTGAAAAATACAAATAAAATACAGGTACATAAACATTTTTAAAATAACATTAATACCCCTAGGCAAATGACGCAAATTTAATCTAACCCCAAAATAAGGAAATTATTTGCTAGTTTTATGGTTTATGGATTTAACATCCATTAAACCATAAAACCTTAACGAATAAATTTAATCCTAGATCCAGAAATGCAGACATCTAGGCTAGGCATCTATAACCCTCCCTCAGCTAACAAGGTGATCAAAAAAGTGTGCACACAATAATATGCATAGAATGGATTTGGAAAAGTAAAGATATAAAATTTTGAAACCTATAATTGATCAGGTATTTTTGGAGGAGACAATTTTTATGGCCTACATAATAGATCGACGAATTAATAAAAAACTAAAGCAACAAGCAAACCGCAGTATGGAAAACGCGGAAACATAGCACAAGGTTACCATAGCTATTTCCTTTATCTCATCACTAGTTACATAGTATAAAACAAAGTCGCTTTCTCTGTCCCTCGCTTTGCTTAAATGTTTCAAACTACGATTTTGATGCTTTTTTTTAATAGATAAAGTGTATTAATATAATAAATAGTTTTATACCCGTGCGAAGCCAGGGCGGGCCGCTAGTCACTACATAGTATAAAACAAAGTCGCTTCCTCAGTCCCTATGTTACTTTGTATGCTTACATCTTTAAAATTACGCTAGGGAATTCTATGCGGTTTTTTTAATAGATAAAGTCATTGAAGAGGAAGGTTTATACATATTTTATACCCGTGCGAAGCCGGGGCGTGGAGCTTGTTTAAAATATAAAAGTCTTTCATTAATAAAATAGAAACGTTCAATGCAAACAATAAAATCTCATCGATATCGATATTTTAGCCATATTACGGCAAGCGAGTACGAGTACCTACTCGTACTACACGTGGCGATAAAAAAGCGCGTACATGCAATTATCACAATTCAAGCTTGAACTTATGTTCACTTGTTCGCGACGAGTATCAACAACATAAAATTAAGGTCATCGGTGCACATGAAACCATGCAATAATACGCAAACAAGGACATGTCAGGACCGCAGTTTCAAGGTCACCGAGGAAGAGCGAACGCGTCCGGTCGAGAGGAGGACGCGCCGACCCTCGCCACCCCAACCGCCCGGGACTGAGCAGGTCAACTTGCCAAACGAGTTCTTTTATTTCCCACTTGCATAACAGGTGGGCGTCACGTCTGGATCTCGGTTCTTGTATTGTACAATGTACGAAGATTTTTGGCATCTTCGATTCCCAATGTTGCAGTTTATACTCGTACTAAGATACATCATGAATATAATGGAATTTACGAGATTTCTTAACCCCCGACAGAAAAAGAGGAATGTTAAAAGTTTGACAACTTTTAAATGTAACTAAAAAGTAAAGTATCTTCAGGCATATATTCCAGAAGAAGTTGGCAGAGGCACAACCATGACTGGTTGCATGAATTGAGCTTCAAGAGTAACCCTACAGTAGCAAACATAACCTTTAAATTAACAACGAATTTACAGAAAGACAAGCCTTAAAAAAACAGCAACTTTCGCTTCCGCTTTCGTTAACACAATTTTTTTATTTATTTTATTTTATTTTATCACATCAACAAAAATCCACAGCACAAATTACAGAGTAATTTTACTTAACAAATACATTAAATATAGGTCAATTAAGGATTTCAAATTTGTATTCCATAGAGTTTGCTATAGTTTAGTGGTAGAATAACAGTCATAATATAATATTTGAATACTATCTATCAATTACGTCTTAGGATAGTGCTGATAAATTAAAAAGTTCTAACGCCTCCCAAAGTGCGCGTACAATTAATGCCCACTTTAAATTGATTCATATCCAGTTCTGCGAACAAAATGGACAACCTGTGTGAGGTAATCGAGTGCACACGAAATAGCTACGGTCATCGTCCTACCGTCCTTCACGTGAACGAGCACGCAACTGATAGTTACTAGAGCACGTTATCATTTACAATACCAAATGATACGTATGGTTTAATTCCTAATCAAACATTATAGAAGGGGAGCCGCGGATGCTAAATGCAGAGTTACTTCAATGTCAGCTATTGGAACTCGCTGTTTTTTTTTATATGAGCGATCATTGAAGCACACGGTAAAAGACAACCGTGGCCTATTGACAACATAGATGTTATGGTCGCGACTCGCATCGCTAACTAATGTCCGGGATGTTAGTTCGATTGCTCAAGTCTACAGCCAACCCTACCATCCGGACCGGAACATGAGTCATTATGGTGGCAGGAATAGGCAAGGCGGTAGATCCCTACCTGGGCTGGTTGCTGTAGAACATTCTACCACCCAAGGTCTTGTTGGTAATGACTTATTTAACCTATTTTCGCCTGTTATGAGCTACCTGGCAGAATGTCTATTATTTTACATAGCGAACCCGCACCAACATGGGAGATGGTGATAATGCTAAAGGACATGTTACATTTTTATTTTTATAAAAGTCTAAAAAGTAAAAGAACAATATTTACAGTAGTTGATCATATAAGAACGCATTAAATATTATTAGTATACATGCATAATGTCTCTAATGACGGCAATATGATATTTATTCAGATCGCCGTAATGGCTAATGAACATAGGTAATTTATTTTTTGAAAGTTCATTAGGTATCAACATATCAACAATATTTTCAAGCCAAAAAAAATTAGTCAGATATTCCACCTACTAATTAGGGAGTTTACACATACAAAAAAGATGTTTTTAACCATGGTACTGAGTATCATAGTTAAATATCTCTATATTATGTAACTGTTCAAATCCCCTCTTGGGCTCCCGTACCATTATGCATATGTCATTATTTATTCACTTGTTTAAAGTTTGTTAACACCTACAATTTTCTATAGCATAACAAGCTTACTACGATGGGCGTAGCGTGACCCTAAATTCATATTAATATTATAAATTGCGAGTGACGTTTTTTTTTCACGTTACAATGGAGACGTATCATGGTATATATTAACAATAACAAAGACAACGTTGGCCGGAATCGAATATGTGCCCGGCTGACGATTTTGGTATGTTTGCTACCTATCACATTGTCAGACACAGTGTCTTCGGCTAGTTGTGGGTGCCCTGGTTGTACCTTTGCCTACACTCTTCAGGTATACGAGCGTAAAGATATCAAAGCGGGCTTTGTAAATCAATTTAAAAATTGGGCATAGAAGCGAAGAAATGAAATGTATTGAAATGAAAATTATTTATTTGCGGAATATGTGTGTTAAAAACTTGTTACGAAGATATTTAAGAATACAACATATTCTACCACATGGTGGTGTACAATATTAAGAATATCAAGTAGCAAATAATAAGTAGCATATAATATGTTTAAAATTGAACGATAAAATACAAACACATTTTTTTAAATTTTGATAGAGATTTATTCCTAAATAACCAAAAAAACTTTTCATTTCAACTACATTACTACAACGACTATTCTAAAAAATGCCAACCAACACCGCTAAAGGCAAAATATAACATTTACCAATAAAAGAAATACCAAAGCAATTAACTATTTTTAAATTTGGATGTAAACATTTTTTATTACAGGTAAACTGGCTCTGCTCTCACCTTCAGTAACTAGCGATGACAGCAGAATGAAAGATAGTAGCTGGAGTAACAAAAAGGGTGACCACAAGATAAAAAGACAAAAGTAAAACCATTCAAAATCGTTGCCATGTGTTTAATCAAGACATAATATTACGAGTATACAAAATATGCGTTGCGTAAGGCGGTAAAAAAATATGCGAAAGTTATTAAATTTTATCTGACTCCGTTTGGTTCCGCTTTCATGAATCACAGAAGCAATACTTAAAATTTTACTTTTGTTCATACTCTTCTAACTATTGCCCGCGTCTTCGTCTACGCATTGAAGTGCCTTTGCATGGCTAGTGATGGAAATAAAAGATTTTCTCGAAGGGAAAGTTTAATGAAAAAGTCAACTAAACGTTAACCCGGAATATAAGCTTCATCTACACAATATTTGGTAAACGTCCGTATAACAGCTTTTGAGTGAAAATTGCACAGACAACCCGACAAATTTTAATAACCTTCGTTTTGGCTTCTATATCCTGTATACAATACGTTACAGTCATAGTTTTTTGAAAAAAATTTCAGATACAGATTAAGACTTCGCCCAAACCTATGCGACCAAAGTGAAAGGGAAGTGGGAGCGACACTGCCATAGTATAAGTATAGCAGGAATACTACGCAGGATCGCAGGAACCAGCGGGCAAGCCGAAGGCAGAACAGCGTCAGCAACTTTGGACGATCACAACTACTGTTCAGACGTGTGTAGAGATATCAGTAATATCTCGTTATATTCAAATTTTAAATTTGATTAGAACTTTAAAACTCTGTTGATTAAATGTGTAACTTCATAAAAATATAAAATAACCAGATACGATGTTAAGTAAACAGCTTGTTGGTAGAGAAAAGTGTACCTTCACTGAACATCCACGAGACTCGATACCGACGGGAATATTCACTTATATGATGATCATAGACCTGTATTTCTGAGTCTGGATTTTGTATAAAATTTATTACCGTTTTTAATGTTTATTTTTTCTATTTCTTTGTAATATTGACTAAGTTGACTACGCCACAGCAAATCATTTAGGTAAATTTAGCAAGAAAGTAAGCAAATTATATGCTCATGTTAGTTACTAATACATAAAATACGTTAAAAGATATCAGTATAACGTTAATATCAGTAAAATCCAGATTCAGCACACAAGTCTGTCCCCATCGGAAATCAAAGGCGAACCTCGTGGTTGGTCGATGGATTTACAGTGCACGCTTACCCCTTGGTCAACGAGGCGGTTTATTATATTTGTACAAATAACCATAAAAAGGTAAAAGAACATTCAAAGGTAGAGATACTAAAAAGTTAGACGTTATTTTAAATAATACTACTATTGAAAATGTAGATTGTACTAAATTCCTAGGAATAAAAATCGAGAAGTTTTGTAACTGGAAAACGCATATTGATTCACTTTGCAATAAAATCGATAGGTTTGTGTATGTGTTGAGAAGAATTAGATGTTTCAGGATTAAAAGCACCTCTGTTAGCTTATCACGGGTATGTTTCTTCCGTTTTGCAGTATGGTATTCCTATTTGGGGGAATTCTGTAGAATTAACTAAACTCTTTAGAGTTCAGAAGAAGTGTATACGAGCGATATGTAGTGTCAATCAGTTACATTCATGCAAGCCACTTTTTTAAGTCACTTAACATATTGCCATTACCTTGTTTATATATTATATATTGGCTGTATGTGTATTTGTAAAAAAACATCATCACTTGTTTCATACAAATGCTGAAGTCCTAGGTTTGTCTCATTTTAGAAATAGTGAGAAACTACATGTGCCTAACCAAAAACTCAACAATTACAAAAATATTGTGTATTGCATGTTCATTCGTGTATACAACCAAATTTCTGATAATCTTAAATCACTTCCAATAAGCAGATTTCGAAAAAAGGTATTCCACTTACTTTTAGAGAAAAAATATTATAGTGTCAAAAATTTTCTTGCAGATAACAATCAATAATAAAGTATTTCTAATATGATTAATTTAATTGCAGTATGTTGGGTGCGCAGGAGTTTGTTTCGCCGTTTCTTCTCGTGTCTGGCTAGGTTTGGAAAAGGTGATAGTTTACGGTAGATAGGGATAAATTAATTTATATTCTAAACATTGTTTGTATTAATAAATAATCATGTAATCAATACTATAAACAGTGTTTAAATAGTAAGTAAATAATTAAAATAACTAATTTAATTAATAACTATTAAAATATTTGCATACCACAAGTTGGTAGAATATGTAGAAACTTTTATTTTTTTTAATAAAATACACCGTTGCGCGAGATTTGATTACATTATAGACTACATTTTTTTTTGTACAGGTTTTTTTTTCAAATACAGGTTTCAAACACAAACTATTTATTCAAAGTTGTTTAAAATATCAACTAAAACTAAAGTACAGCAATTCTCAACTTCCAGAAATTCTAAACAGCGATAGTAAATATAACTACTAAAATGTTTAGTATGATGTAACAAAAAAGGTCGAGTCGAAAAGTCGAAGAAATTTTTTTGCTAACACCTATCGATTCTCTTGCTGTTTTGTCCACCTTTCGAATAATGTCTTCCTTTTGCAATACGAATTTTTGGTTACAGTACAAAAAATATAGAAAATACCTACTAAGAAAAAGTTTATTACATAACTTACTTCGTACAGTTTCCCTAGTGGGAACGGCTTTGTGATTCTGCTTTAAATTGTTTGCCATAATAGTGCAAAATTTTTCTATACATTTAATTCTTCCCACTCACTGACTTTTTTATGGAATAAGACAACAGAACACGGCTCTCGTGCTGGTTAGACAACTAGTCTAAAAACATAATAGATATAGGTATTTCGCTGTTCTACTCCCGGGATGATAAGTCTAATAGGAAAGTCTACCCCACCCTCCGAAGAGGATAGTACGAAATACCATAGTGGCAGGAATGGTTAAAGAGGTGGATCTTTATCAATGGTATGGTTGGTAATGACTAAAGACAAGTTTAACTCATGCTCGCCTCTTACGAGCTCGCAAGGCAAGTAGATGCAAACGATCTATTCTAGACAACCCCTATCTCCCTGGACCAATACTTGACTGGTAGTTACTTCAAAAAATATAATTTGCATATCTTCAAGCCAAGTCCCTTGCAAAATAGGCAGAAAGTTTCAAATATCACGAACCTTACTGACCTGCCTGGTTTCTGCCACGTTCCTTAATATTTTCGTACAAATAAAATGAAAATTTAAAGTATTTACCGAATGAATAGCAGAATACATCATAAAACCTTGTTTCTTGTCGTAGTTAACGTTCAAACCTTGCGTAACCGTGACTAATTGCAAATACAAACTACAAAAACGGATCACGCGACATGCTGGTTTTTTTACGTCTCATATTATTGGCCGGAAAACAATCGGAAGAATTTCCTAATGGGTAGAAATAGACGCTGCTTATTTAAGATGTACCATATATACCTAACACCCGCTATATACAAATTCCGTATCAAAAATTCCTGACGAAAGTTGCAAGTCCATAGATTTGAATGAATTTGTTCCGCTCACTTTTTTTTCGAAATTCCATTACAAAACTCTGAAGTCTGAATGCATGTGGAAGGGCGTAATACCTATACATATGGCACAGAAGGTCTACCGCCTTTTTTCGTGCTGGTTATGACCTATATATATTAACCTGTGCTCGTCTCTTACGAGGTGCCTGGTAGAGAGGCAGATGGTCTATTCTATTTAGTGAACCCGGAACAGCAAGAACCAATATTTTAAATATGCTGAAATTTAGAAATTTTAAAAATTTCTGGGAGCTCGAAAGAGTCTCCCGTCGCCAAAGAACTCTGTCCGTAATCCATTTTTATATAATAAATGCGAAGGTAGACAGGCAGTCCGTTGCTTTTTCAATCGAAACCGTTCTAAACCGTTAAACCTATTTTGATGAACTTTGATATGCAAATAGTTACAGATCTTAGTTTAAACATAAGACTTTTTTTTCAAAAATCAACAACTAGAGAACTATGAAAGGGAATTAAAATTTGTATGAAAATCATAACTGTTCTACGGTGACTAAGTCGCGGGCAAACAGCAAGTAAGTAATATATAAATGGGAAAGTTTGTTTGTCTATCTGTATGTTACGCTTTCACGGCAAAATCACTGTACCAGTACCGCCCCTCACTGTCGCAAATTAAGCAATGCTACTTTTACAGTACCGTTTGATATTGACCCGTGACTGTTAAATAAAATTATGGTTCTTCAATAAATATCGGCTGATTACAGTAACCGAAATTGGCAGATTTTGCAGTTATTCGAACGAGCCGATAGTCTAGAGTCCATGTAAAATACAGTGTCCAAACGGGCGAAAACGTGTTTATGCCTACGCGTCTCGACTTCGGTATGCACTCGATACACCTTTAAACCCGGTTATGCCGTAGTGACGAACGGTTGAAGTAGTAGCGTTTTTTTGCAACCAATAGTAAGCGTCCAATTTGTAAATGTTATTTTCGCTTAAATTTTGCTTTGCTTTTTGCTAAAGTAAGTATTTACCGGAAGTAAATACTCACTTTAGCAAAAATCAGTTATAGACTACATTGTGCGGTTTTAAGCTTCGCTTGAGCCGTTAAGTTTCCATTATGAAATTTGGTTATCAAAAACACCACAACATATTTTTTATTGAATGTTTACGTATTTTCGTTTAATACATAATAAGTGCATTAAAAAAATTGATAGAGGCCAGCTGTAGTTACAACACTGTAAGCGCGTAGCCCTATCGCGTGTTGACGACCTTGACTCACCGAACGGCTGTAGGTATTTAATTAAAACAAGGGCCGAGTTAAAATACTATATATGACAGTGGTCTAGACTTTTAAACGTATGAACCCTAGTGGTTAGTGAACTTTGATCAGTTGTTGTGCCCTTACTCCAAAATTCGGATTTACTTTTGACATTTGTATGACAAGTGTAAACAATGGCCTCATGGCTTTAGCATGGCAAACAGGCTCCCAGTTTTGTACCCCTCAGATATACTAACGATCATAAAGGCTACATTTATTATATACAAACTAGCTGTTAACCCGCCTCTACGTCAGCGTTGCATAGTTACTTCGAAAGCTTTGCTTTGGTCAACTTGAATATGATTTTCACCTTCCTTGGGGGTTGATATTTAAAAAAAAGGTCCTAAGTTTCTAATTTAACTGAATTATAATAAAGTTGATTACATGTCACATATTACATTAGCATAAGTTGTTATAAAAGCCATAATAAAACAAAACGGTAGTTTAAGTCTGAGTTTGGAAGTACTTTCGAAGTGCGTATGCTTGTTTGAATTCGCTGTAATCTATGAGGACACTGTCGGTAGCATGGCATATCTGAAGTCTAATGCTGCGTTCAGAAGCTCATTAATCAGCCTGGCAAGCATCCAGGTTGCTCCCTAGCACACAATGACGTGAGACAAGAAAATTGTTGTCATGCCTCAAAGCAAAGCAACCAAGTTCACTGAGGACGTTGAGGAATAATGTTCGCAAGACAAATGTCTAAGAGATATTTTGACTCACATACCTAATGCTAACAGAAAATCTTGAACGCAGAAAGAGAATGTTTATTATTTACTAGCTATTTACCCGCGACTTTTATCAAAACTTTTATCTCCTATTAATCCTTTGGACTTCGATTTTTGAAAAAACTTGTCAGACACCTACATAACTACAACTACAACTACATAAGTACATATCAAATTTGATAAAGATTTGTCCAGCAGCCATGAAAGCGTCACATACAGACTTCCGAATTTATAATATTAGTTTGTGAATTATTTAAACTTCGAGTAATTAAAATTAAGTATTACTGATTAATAATGTTTTGTCAAACCGTTAGGTGTTTTGATTCAAGAATTGATGGCTGATTTATGGATAGCGTACACTTAGACGGCCCGCAACGTGGTAAGTCGGTGCGCATTGGAACGCATTTGACAGTATATTTAAGCACAAATCCGATCCGGCATAATGTGCGTTGCTCAATCCAAAACATATAAATGCGACCTATGCGGATTATGGCGCAGCGATGCCTCCCGATGCGGCCCATCAACAGTGTATATCCATTCCATAATTCATACACATAGTTAGAAATTAGAACCAATTTAAAATTTCTTTCTGATAATCTAAATAAAAAAAACCTGGTCCAAAAATAAAATAAATTATTCTTCTTCTTCTTTTATAAATATGGCTTTCGATCGTTTTTCCCGACTACTTTGCCAATGTTAAGTAACAAGTTAGTTAATTCTTGTAGTCATTAGTCACTATGTATAAAGTCATGTCAGGTTAGGGTCTTGAGTGGTCTTCGGTGGCTTCGTTACTCAAGCTCATCTAATGAGATTTGACGGCAACGAGGAAATAGACGATACACTAATTTCTTCATGATTATTTCATTTGTGCACTTTCACTGAACAAAATTAATCTAATTCCCACCTAAATTAACCAATTTCACTCAATATAAACACTTCTTAATAAATTCAATAATAATGGAAAATTTACGACCACATTCATTCACGATGGCGCCAAAACTCCTACTCACAAATTATTAAATTACTATTATTTGTGCCATGTGATATTCTTTTATAACAAACATTAGAGATTCGAATTAGCATCTCAGCTTTTACGCAACGTTATCAAAAAAAAAACACTTAAAAACGACTATTTGCTAAAGTGGGACAAAATATTTTCAGGTGCGAATCAACCACTAACCCAGATTAACTGGCAAAAACGGGGACAAATACAGCATGTTACATCTCATACACATACCGTCTCGTTGCCCGAGGGGTTAGCGTAAACGCCTAACTTTGCCGACCGCCATACTCAGATACGACTCCCAACTGGGGTGGTATTTATGGTTTATCTTATCACATATTGATGACTGTACTTTTGGGATTGGGTGTTTACTAAATTTGTATTGAAATCTATTAAAGTATTTTTTACAGTTATTTTCATTTTTTGCAGTTTTTAACTTTAGCAGTTGAGAGCGCTAAAACTGTATGTATAACGATTTTTGTTCCGAATTAACTTTTTTTTTTTATTTCTGTGTATTATTGACTTAAACCCATAACACAAGCCCACTCCAAGTTTGTTTTCGTTGGTCGAGGGGCTAGCGTACACATCTAACACCACCGACCGCCAGACTCGGGTTCGACTCCCACCTCAGCAGGAATTTGTAAGATAAAGATCGATTACTGTATTTCTGAGGCTGGGTCTTTATTACATTTGTACTGGAATCTATTTAACTTAATTAACATCCGTAACATAAGCAGCTTGTTTCGACTTTTGAGTTAGATCGATCAACGTAATTTATCAAAGCATATTTATTAAATTAGCGTGACAATGTGATAGCACGATTTACATATTCATTTATATTCTAGATAGACATAGTACAATTTGATAATTGCATTGGATGAAATCGTTTAATTACGAAATAATATGTGCGCCTACCTTTTAATCTACACATGTATTTGATTATTGAACCGTAAACCATTGCTTACTAGCAACATTAGGCAAGTCTCCAGCCTACAACTAAAACGTAATGGATACGAGGCCAGAATGAGATTACGCAACTACATTTGTCAAGTGTTTGTTTCCGTAGGCGGTAGGTACAAGTTCATAAGGAAACAAAAAGTATTATACCGCAACAATTATTCACTATAATTATTGTTGATTTCTAATATTATAACTATAATAATCTAAATTCTAATAAAAACGATGTTGACCGGGATTGAACAAGTGCCCGGTCGGAGAAAGGTTTTCCACATTGTGGAACTTAGTATCTTCGGCTAATCGTGGGTGTACTGGTTATACTTCTGCTTACTTTTTCTGAAGTTAGGCCGTGTATATGTGTTATTTTAATTTAGGTGCAGTTGCTGGTTTAGAGACGGCCAGATTTACTGTGACGCCCTGGGGCACAGTAAAATTTACCGGCGTATCACAATTAGTCAAAAACTAGGCAACAAATGTCTTAACACAATATAGTCGCTACGAACCGTTAAATGTGACCGCCCCCAATAACTGTCGCTAAATATAGTGGAACAAGATACCAATAGCAATAGCGAGTCCTTTGGGTTCTACTATCTGGGAATCCAATTACTAATTTTGGGAATGTCCTAATCTTGCAAATTGGATATGTAAGAAAGTGAAACTTAGGTTTGCACATCCAAATGTTAGAAAAATCAAAATTATAGCAGTAATTTAAAATAATTGTGTTACATAATTATGTTGTATATGTATGTATAATTGTGATATTTAATTCAAAACAAATTGAATTTATAAAATTCATGTTCTTATGCACTAAATTAAAAAATAGGTAAGTACCTAAATAGCGACCTGGGGGCTGATTATGTATCTCAGTTGGCAACTAAAATGGAACAGTGTTCATCAAATAGCTGTCAAATAACGTGTTTTATATATTTGCTATCTCCAGCGACCAACAGAAATACAACAGAGATAGCAAACACAAATGACGTCATTTGATGTACACTTTTCCAATTTGAGTTGGCAACTGAGATACATAATCAGCACCCTGGATTGGCTTTTTTCAAGTGAAGTGTTATCCCAATATTATAAAACATGTGAAAGTTTATGAGAATAGATAGATGTTTGTTATACTTTCAATGAAAAACTAGTGAATGGATTTAGATGAAACTTTACAGGAATATAGTTTCAAAGTAGAATTCTTAATAAAAATACACTTAAATACGCAAGCGCAAGCCACAAATGAAAGTTAGTACAAAAGTTAAAGTTCCACTGTGTGAAAATAAACTTCAATTAAATAGGTATTAATTTCTGTTCCATGTATGGAGAATGTCCCACTTGATTTTTTTGTTTTTATATGTAAAATATTACTATAAATATTATAATATATATGTATCTGAAAACAAAATACATCTACCCAAGTTTTAACTGCATAATCCTGATGGTGTGGCAATAAACCCTATAAATAAAATAAAAAAATGTAGGTTGAAACTAAATCTAAGCAATTTCAACTAAAGAAATTAATTACCAATTCATTAGTAGTAATTGCTGTGTGTGTTATATCAATGTTTTCTTTATTTAAATTATTTCAACATACCTTATTGTTTCTACTATTTCTATGGCTCCGTCGTGCTTGTCCTGAAACAAAAAAAAAATCGAAAATCAAAACAAAACAACAACATAAGTTTCAAAATCATCTTTTAAATGTTTTTTTTATTAGTCTTTACACCGAGTGAATGTGAGATATTGCATCGCATTCATTAGATGCATGTTAATGTTACTGAAACTTAGCTGGTAAAGTTACACTAATAATCCCAAAATGATAAATCTAATACGTCTATTAGCTAATAAGATACAAATGAAGGAGGAATGCTAATTAATTAAAAGTATAAGAATGCTAAATACCAAACATGCAAAGCTTTGAAACAATTGGCTTTCAGAAATGAAGTAAAAAATGGTTCTATGTATATTACGAAACATCAAACAGATGCCAATAAAAACTTTATGGGACAATAGCTTGTGTTATTGAAAAAATTGTACAAAAACTGTACAATACAGTAAAAGGTGGATAAGTGCAAGTTGGTACAATCAAACACAGATAAGGTACAATCATACATCGACAGTTTTTTCATAATTATACTTTCTGTTTTTTTAAATCTATTAGATTATCTTAAAAACAGCTGACTATGGTATAAGCCAACTGGCTTAAACCAAGCATTTTTTTAAAGTTACTATTAACAGCTAGAAAGACTATTCTTTTTACCATCCTTGAGAAGTATCTATCTTTTAAATGATTAACTTTGAGAAAAAATGGTTTATGAACCTCGCCATAGATTTTTTTTTAGTTTTATTCTATGTATGGGGACCCCTAAATTCTAAAAAAATTTGAATACTAATTAATATTCTTTAGCGTAAGCCATTAACATCAATTTGTCCCTGTGTTGGTCCAGGCTTCTTTGCAGAATACAGATGGTCTATTCCTATATCCTTCCTGCCAGGCAGCTCGTAAAAGGGGAGCATAGGCTTTTCGTCACTAACACCGTAACATCTGACTAGATGGTAGAGTTTCGCACACTTTTGAGACACACATGTCATCACACCAACGCCTACCCCGTCAGGAATCAAATCCATTTAATATAACATTTATGGACTAAGTAGTTTATAGTTTTGTGGTGGTGTGGCTATTAATATGAAAGATGAATAGTAGTTAGTAGAAGATAAGAAAAAAAATACATGGATTCTGCATTCATTCTTTTAGTTATTTATTTTATATACAAATGGTATACTAACTGATAACTCAGTTAATCATAGCATAAATCTACCTACCAGAGTAAGGATTCCATTTTTGCCTTTTGGTGACAGAACCCAAAAATTATACAAATAGTAATAACATAGTTATAATAATAGTATCTACTTAATTTTAGAATAATTTGAACTAAACTGTTTCAGTTTAAGAGTGTACAATAGCTTATATTTTATGTACTAGGCTTAACAACCCCAATCACAGCTTTTATTAAAACTGTATAAATAGCATGAATTTGTTACATAAAACTAGATAGACACAGCACATCATTGAATAATATAATGCAAATGTCATCTTAAAATATGTTTACAACTTATTATTAGATGGTTATAAGCTCCAACTAAGAATAACAGCACCCAGATAACATTTCACTTAAAATCTTCATGAAGATAATTCACTTCATACATTAAAATTCCAATTTTCTCAACTATCTGTCATGGATGCGACATAACATGCAAAATGTGAATTTTGTTCCAATGTTTTAGAAATTTCCATCAAATTATATCTGTATATTTATTTACTTGAATCCTACTTTATTTGTACAAAATCAAATTCTATTTTAATAATACTTATTAATATTTAATGTATGTAACCTAAAGTAAGTATGACATCTAAATGTTATAGGCATTATTAAAATTTGAATAAAAAAAATATTTACAAAAGTATTGTGTGTTTAGACAAAAATATCTGGTTTATTTACTTTGGAAGACATATTTTACAACATTTACAGTCAAAATGGAATTAATTTAACAATAACAACTTTACAAAGTAAAGTTATGTTCCTTTAAGGTTATCAAACCAAAACATAAACATTGTTTGAAAATGGAATGTGACTTCTTAAACTTCTTGTTTAGTTTAAAAGTTTCATCTAATTTTAGCGGCTTTATATTACGGAATTATAAAAAGGTTTCTACACAAATGCAATACTTTCATAGTAAGTACATGTTAAATTGTAAACAATAGTTGGAAATTCATTGTTTACACTAGCTAGACATCACGATAGCGCAAAATGCTAATTTTACGATATGATTAGATGCCCCGTCTAATAAAAGACTACGCAACAGTGTGTACATATCTAAAAAAAGCCGACACCTTGACAAAACACGAGGTCAATACACTCAACAATACAAGATCCATGTGATGATACTCATCAAAACTTTTATAATGCTAAATGTTAATCTTTTAACTTTTCGTATAAAACATAAAATACACATCTTGCATAAATTTCACCGTGCATTGATTTAGAAACCGTTTAACCAAATAATTCTATGCTTATCATTCGGAATCAAAATAGTTTAACTAGGATACGAATATTCTAGCAACACGTTATTTTATTTTACAAAACAATGTGTTTGCTAGTTACTATTTAATGAAGTTTATCAAATAGTGATCCCCAGTTAGTTAAAAAATAGTAAATTCTTACCGAGCCATGACCTGATGTAAGGGGCCATGTATAAACAACGGGTTCCGCGCCTGCAGGAGAGTGCAAGCGTAAATCCAAAGCCATCATAAGATAGCCGCTGCATTAATGCACACTTTTTTCACTTAAACACTAAAATTTACACTAAAAACAATTGATATAATACATAATTTCACTGCACTTTCACACACACACACTCTGAACTAGGCTGGGCGCCATGTTGAAAATAATACCAATCAAATCATGGCCGACAAAACAGTGTTGACATCTAATATTGTATGTAATATTTTTCATCTGTAATCCGTTAAATATAATCTGTAGTTTTTTTTGTGATATTACAATTTGTAGGACGTGATAATTTTCAAACGCTTAATAAATTTTTATGATTTTTTAACAACATGTACCAAGTAAATGAAATCTTTGCGTATTGATTGGAACGGTTAAACGCTTTATAAATTATTTTTACTAAAACTAGTCATACGAATTGTTTATCTACTTAGGTAGTGATTGATTAGGTAGATTGGTCTACATCATGATCTACATCAAGAAACTTAAAGATATACTCAAAAGAGCTATTTGCTAGAGTGAGAAAGTTAGTGGAAAATTCGTATAAAACTGAAAACAAGATACGAAATTTAAATTTGCAATTTAAATACCTAACTTGTGCACTTTACTAAACAAAATTATACAAAATGCCACAAAAATTACTTGATTTTGCGTAGTACAGTTTTTGAAGTGAAAATTTCTTTAGCGGCGTTGCGTACTTTTTTTGAAATGAGTAAAAAATTCAAATCTCGCGATCTGGATCGAAAATTCATGACAATGTCCACAGACTAGTAAAAGAACTATACGTTACAATGTCCGATCAAGCACAAGACCATTGTATTATACCGCATAAATGTACTTTCATACTAATAATTAAAGCAATTCATGCAAAATTATTCCCTGA
>NJDC01002255.1:110274-130661 GCA_002245475.1 Calephelis virginiensis | reverse complement strand
AATTTTTCTCGGAGAGAATCCCTTACTTTAAGATTATAAATAGCTCTAATAGCTCTTTTCTGTAATACAAATATGGCATTTATATGTGTAGAATTTCCCCAAAGAAGTATTCCATAAGACATTAAACTATGAAAATAGCTAAAATATACTATTCGGGCTGTTTCAACCATAGATTTAGTATTTCAACATCGGTTAATATTCTTATTTTTTTTTTACTGCAAATGCTGCTGAACTAAGCCTATTTGCCAGTTTCTCAATATGAGGTCCCTATTGTAATTTATGTATGTATCTTGACATGGTTTTTTGTTATGACTTGTAAAAATTTAACACTGATCGATAAATTTGATGTGAACTTGCATTTGATCGATGGCAGATGCTAACGCCGACGCCAAATATTAAAATTTATAAATTTACTAAAACCATAGACAAAACCAGTGCTGCCATAAGTAGGGCAATTGCTATATCGTACGGCAAATCGGCCTTCAAATTGCACAAGTTGAGCATATAGTTAATTAATAATTACCGTGCATAAAAATAAGGTTTTTTCATCTCATTAAATTAAAAAACAAGCAAACAGATATTTTTGTTATGTTGCTTAAAAATTGTTGAGTTTCTCACCACTTCACCACGTAAATCTGCCAGTAGCCACTAAGCAGATAAAAATAATGTTATTTTTATTCATATCAAAGCAAAATCAGCAACATCCAGTTCCATCCTATACTGCTGCCTTTGCTTTAATATGATTAATATGTTTTATAGATACCTATTTGATATGTGTGCGTGGCGTGTTTGTAGCATATTTTTTATATTATATATTTGCAGGTTAAGAGAGCAAGTTTAAATTTGTTGCTTTAGTATAATCTAAATAACAAAACTACTTTACATGCCTGTGATTAATGGGAGTCGGATCGCTTTTGAAAAAGCAATGTTTTTATTTATAATAAGTTAGTGCTAAGTTTGGGATAACGACCAAAATTACTTTCTTTAATTTATAAAATCATTTTCTTTAGTTTCCATAAAAGGTTTTCATTTTATAAGCTGAATAAATCAAATGAAGATGATGTAAAATTCGTAGATTTATCAAGACATAAAGTGTTTTTTTTTTATTTAAGATTTTTTCTCGATTATGGTATTTTTTTGTAAAATACAGTGTAATATGGTAATTTTTTTGTAAAATCGCACTTGTGTGCACCAACTTCAGATGTTGGCAACGGCAACACTGCCCAAAACCCCAAAACCAAAAAGGCAATATATATAATTATAAATGTCAAAACTCAAAACATTAAATTTTGAATGTGTTTATTTTTGATTTTCGATTATCTGAGATGATCTGAGTACTCAACCTACTAAATTGTGCAGAAATTTCTAAATATATATATATTTAGAAAGGACTTTACAACTGGACACTGGACAAGTTAACTGAAAACGGAAGCTAAGTTATAAAATATAGCCATCATCCAAGAGTATTTTTAAAAACTCAAAGCAGAAATTTAGGACTCAAAAAGGTAGGACACTAGTAGTATGTTTCCGATACCCATTTTCTATTATATTTATGTTTTTATTATAACATTGATTTAAATTATTAGCGATATTCAGAAAGTTTGCCGCTGTATTATTCAAACCAACTGTAATTCTACTCGCTACAATTTTTGTTTTTGATACCATCACGATATTTGGGTAAAATTTAGAATGGCATGGGTACCTCGAATTTCACGAAATTGAAAGTGGGACTGGGAGAGGGACTCTCTAGAACAACCCTCAATTATCGCCGCAGCGCGGAAGTATGTACTTTTTGAGAAAATTAAAAAAAACATGTATGAAAATCGCTACCCCTCATTTACAAAAAAAGCAATTATTTTGAACGAGCAAGGTTTTCGTACAAAATAAAACTTTAGCGCACGCAATGATTTCGAACACAGTTTTCTTCTAGAGCATTAAAAAAAATACCTAACCAGGCCCGCTACTTATAATTTGCATACAAGATACTCTGTTCTATCAAGTGTCCCTAGCAAAAACTTAGATTTTTCAAGTGATATTTTAGATATGAAATTAGCATTTCCGCTTTTTAAAAACCATACTAGGGGGTTGCCTGTGTATGTGTACTATCCGCCTACACCCTTTACACCATCAAATTCAGGGTATGCTATTCTAAAGCCCACCCCAATATTTTATTGATTATAGTATTAGTACTCTCAATAACTCGCATTCTTACACGCAATGCAACTTTACTGAACCTCTTGATCGACTAGCACCAAATTTGTTACACTATTGACTTTAAATAGGCTATGTTGTATCTTGAGACCCAAAGTAATCTTAGATTTATATACAAATATTTACTAGAGAACATTGTTTTAGTTTAATCAGTTCTTATAAATCATGTCGGGCTCTGAGGATGAAGAGGTTATTGAGAAAGATTTCAAAGAAATTGCTGATGAAATAGAAAGGTGTAAAAAGAACCCAGAAACATCTGGAATGTTTGTATCCGGATGGGATGATGCTGACCAAGATATTGAAGCTGTGAAAAATCCAAAAGGTACTTAATCAGTTTTTCATTTTAAATATTCACTTTTGCCTACTTCACCACTATACTATACCATGATGGTTAAATCATTGTTATTATAACTTAAAACACAAAAAAAGTAAAGAATCTTCACCTACAACGTTACAGCTGCTGAGCCTTTTGCCAATAGGGTACATATCCCAGGCAACCCTGTTTTTATAAGAAAATTAAAGAAAACACATTTTCTTTTTGTTCCCCAACCTAGGGATCGAGCCTGGGACCTCATTAAATCAAGTTAATTGCCACACTGCTAGATCACACAGGTAACACAGAGATAAAACTCAGTTCTCACTATCTAATTTCAATTAAGTTTCTGTTCCTCAGTGATCTGGGGGGTTACCATAAGCATATAAAACATCATTATTTCAGTGATACTACTGGTCATCTAAGAAAGACAACCTTATGGTGTTCTCCATACAGTTGATTTTATAAGTGGAAATTTAGTAACATGAAAATAATACTGCTTAAGGCATTCATGGTAGGGTACCAAAGGGCTTTCTATGAACTTTTGAAGCATTATTATTTCCACTTTGCTAAAGGTCCACTTAAAAAGCAACTTTACAGTATATGTCATAAGGTCATCGTTTTCTATAGTGAAATAATATTTATTTAAGAGTTTATGGTAAAGCCCCAGGACCACGACTTGGCAGAAGTACCATGCCTTATCTGTTCAAACCACAATTCCAGTTCTCAACACCACTGTGTTTGGTTTTGTGGGTAGGCTAGCCAGTGAAAGAGGCTTCTTCTAGCTTCAGATTGGCAATGCACCATCATACCATTTTAGGTGTCAGTAGGTGATTTGTGTTTTTTTATTGCTGTTTCTTTTCTATTTTATATGTTTTATCGCCTCTGTGGTCTAGCGGTTCAGTTGTTGGACTCGACTGCATGAGGTCCCAGGTTTGAATCCCCCGTCGGGCAACAAATAGAAAATTGGGGTTTTCCAATTTTCATATAAAAAAAAAACTGTTGCTCGGGATTGGATATATGCTCCATTGGCGATAGGCTTACCACCTATCACATTGTGGGACTTAGTGTCTTTGGCTAGTCGTGGGTACCCTGGTTGTGTCTTTGCCTTACTCTGTATATATTTTTGATTGCCAAAGTCAAAATAATAAAAAATACTGTGAAATGCTGAAACAATTTAAATGCCAGTAATGATTTTATGTTTTATAGAACTACCTGATCATATAAAAGAAACTAGCCAGGGATAGAAATAACAAAGCATTTTTAAAAAGACTTGACTTTTACAATATTACTCCCTAACTCAAGCTATTATGGACAAATCTACATTCAAGTTAGAAAATAGGTTTGTTACAAAGATCTATTTTACATGACATACCTAATTTCTTGTTATACGCACACCAATTGAGGGTTTTTACTGCGGTAACTGTGGTAAGGCTTGTAACATATGTAAAGAAAAGAAAATAAAAAGAAAAATTGTGGAATATAAGTGTTACAAAGAAGTTACAAAACAATTAGCGTTCCAACATATTCTACCAATTTTTGGTGAGGAAATATTTTAATAGGTTTTAATCAAATTAGCTATTTTAATTATTTATTTACTATTTATACAATTTTTTTTGTATTTATTACATGATTATTTATTAATACAAACAATTTTTTAAATGTAAATTTATTTATCCCTATCTACCGCAGACTACCATACTACCGTAAACTAAAGGGTTTTAACATGTGGATTTCCAGTGTCGGGTCAGTTATGTACCATTACTTAGTTAATGTTATATCTTACCAGCGTTCAAAATAAGTTAGACAGCACCACATGATGTCTTCTAAACAAAATGGGTTAATTATAAAAATGTTAACATAGAAAACACTTAGTGAAACTAATGTAATTGCAAATATGTCTAAGAACACTAATATTTGTGTATAATAAACAAAATGCACAGTGCAGTGCAGTGGCAAGCACAGTGATAACTTATTATTCGGTGACGCACCTATTTGTCTTCTCTCCTTTAATAACATTTTTTCTGCATATACTATTCTTTGATTAAGTTTTTTGTGGGTGGAGCGTATTAAGTCGCAACTCTCATGATACCTACACACTTGCCTAGCTTTCAACACATTTGTTGACGTAATACTTGACACCACACTTGAATAATACTGAAGTGATTTGAATGTGCATTGTTAACCCATATCTCCCCAGGTACTCACAATCATTCATATTCAGACTGTATATCTGTTTGTCTTTTTTTTATATAAGAACACTTTGTTTCAATTCCACTCTCCTCTGATCTCACTGTTGGGTTCATTAAGAACTACTGTGCATTGTATAACATTATTCATTATATTTTACAGATAATCCAATTGATCATGTATTATGGGCAGCTGAACATGGCGAGCTTGATACTCTCAAGGAACTATTAACACAACAACCTGGACTTGTTCATGCTCGTGATTCTGACGGTTATACTCCACTACACAGAGCTGCATACAGTAACCATGTCAATGTTATATCTTATCTGTTGATGTGTGGTGCAAATGTTCATTCCAAAACAGAATTAGGATGGACTCCATTACATTCGGCCTGTAATTGGAATAACTACATGTCAGTGGCAAGATTATTAGCAGCTGGTGCTAATCCTGCTGCCTTGTCTGATGGAGGTAAAATATAGTTTTTATCTTAAAAATATTATACATACATATCTTCACACCAAGTCCCTTACAGTGTAGGCAGAGAGTATCGAGTGCCAGACTTCACGATCATGAAAAACCTGTCTAGCTTCTTTCACATTCATTACCCTTTTCATACAAACACGCAGGTTTCTGAGACTCTTGACACCACCCTCGGATAATATCCGAGTGATCTGATCATGGAAGGTCAACCTTGGTCTCCCCGGGTACCCACATTCACATAGTATATCTGCTTTGTCAATCTTTCATCTACCATTCTTTCCACATGACCAAACCAGCGGAGCATGCCCTTTCGCCTTTTAACACCAACACTCTTTCAATCCCACTCTTTCTCGGATCTCACTGTTATGAATGCGGTCAGCGTTACACCACAGATTTTCTGTAGTGGTCTCATTTCGACCGCATTTATCCTACTTTCATGTTTAACATTAACATAAATGTTACATAGGTACTTTAAAATTACTTTTTATATGTGCATATGGCATGTTATTATGTAGTTTGTTAATGTGTTACATGCAATTTTGAAACTGGATTGAGTAGTAAGTTAAGAGTAGTAGAGTTGTCTCGGGCATAGTATTTTGATAAATTGTTTGGTATGGTCACATTATTGTGATAACATAATTTGACCTTAATATTATTTCCAAATGTGATTTGACTCTTTAATGCATATAATAGGTCATACAAGAGGTTTGAGGCTTGAACCTCAAACCTCTTGTAACACTGTACTGAACATTAGGCCAACAATTTAAAAAAAATATGTAACCAACCAATGTGTATGTAACCAAGTTCCACCAACATCGTGTTTTATAAACACGCAAACTAAGCTATGAACATTTCAGTAAACAAACTATTTATGTTTAGATTTAACATGTTAAGACAATGTGGTAGGTAATGAAAATGGAAAAAAGATTTAAAAGTTTAGGGAAACTTGATAACTGTTGTGATAAATAACTATCTTGATTCAAACCTGTTTTTACAGAGGACTGTATTAGGCAATAAGGGTGGTAATTCAATTTATTTTTAGCCGACACTGGGTAAATATATTGTGCATTAAAAATTAATCTATAATGTTTCAGATCAAACAGCGTTACACATCACGGCAGCTATAAGTCACTGCAAATCCACTCTACTGATTCTATTACTTAGAGATGATATTGTGGAGCTTGCCAAGAAACCTAATAAATCAGAAGAGAGTCCAGAAAGCTTAGCACGAGGACATGGAATTTATGCTCCACTATTTGAAATGGTGTTACCAGCTGCATCATACATTCGTTCATTGGCTTTTACTTCTAATCCCTATGTAAGAGAATAATTGCTTAGAAAGATGAAATTGTAAAAAATTAGAACTTGATTATCTAATAAATTGTCAAGAAAAAAGTTTTAATTGTTTCTCACAGAAATAGAAAGTAGGTAAATTATAATATTTATATTATGAATCTTAGTCAACGAGACTAATATATTACATGCATTATTAAATATACATTCAGGACTCTGAACCTTGAAAATGGTCAGTGGCATTATGCATATCACTTGACCAATGTGGTGGTCATTTTTATTTACTATGTTAACTATGTTTCCTGTTATTATGCCTAAAATGTAAAAAAATATACATTTAAGTGTAAACTATAAACAGTTTTAATGAATAAAATATTGTTATACAATCTAGCATTTGGTGGGGCGCAACATTCATTTGTAAACAAGTGATATTTAAAGAATACTTACACCCCATATTTTTATTACCTAGTTATTAATGTGCCCTGTCAATTTGTACTTTTTTTTGGTCGTAAAGCCGCTTGGTAAAACTTCCAAATACAGTTGGCCTCGGTAGTTCGGACTCCCGCTAGAACGGTGATCGCTGTAATCCGGCGGGCTTCGCACGAATTTGATTACGATTTTTATAGCTACAACATTTTAGAGACCGGGCTTTTGAATTGTGTGAAAATTATGAACAGAAAATATTACAGACAACATGTACAACAGTACAAGTGTTTCTTCATTTAAAAATGTGAATGAAAGTTACTGCTTAAAATCTTTTTTCCAAAATTTCCTATATTCAAGAAACGAATAGTAAAAAGAAAGTCTAACAACGGTCGTCGTAGCATATTGTTCATTAAACATTTTGTAGAAATAGGGGTAAGTAACGCTTTGTTGCTTTTAAGCTAACAACCAATAGTTATACTAACGGATTACAGTTCGTTGGTTATAAGAACTGTTAATTTTTTTCTTTTCCCAGTCAATGAATCTGCTGAAGGCTGCATGCAAAGTCGAGTATACATTTTTTTACCCAATAAAAGTGTAAACAGGATGCTTATGCAGTTTTTATGTAGATGGATAAACAGGTTTCATTCATATAATTTATTAATATTTAAAACATATCAAAAATATATTTCTAAATAGGAGACAGGAACAAGGCTCCACATTAAATATACACAAGTTTTCTTATATCTAAAAGATTTCTTATTTTTTTCAAAGTAAATTGAAATTTATTATTGATGAAAAAATATAAAAACGAAATCTCTATTTCAGTGTTAACTTGGAGCAGACATGGTAATATGATACCTATAAACAAAAATACATGATAAATATACTTGATGAACAAAATTATTAAATTGATAATATCAAATAATGCTTGAACAAACACAAAAGATATGTTGGGGAACAATCTTGATATTTTTGAATACTTTAATACATTTTTCTCTTCTGGTGAATGGTAGATGGGTTATATTGACTGGCAATTGTATGTAAGTTTATATATACAAAAACAATGCTGCATGTGCCAGTTTGTTGTTATAACATGTAGTAAGACAAACAAGCAAATTATTATTCTGATAAATATACACGCATTTTGTGGCTCAAACAACATATATCGGATAAGTACATACAATCATTATACAGCTTGTTAGGTACCTATATTCCTCAAGGAAAACACTAGATGTTTGTAAAAAAACATACTTATTAAGAGTTTCACAATTTGTGTCATTGAAAAATATGTAGGTATCATGGGTATGGATTAATCATTTAATATAGTAACATTTATTGGTGTACACAGTAAATACTTTTTTTTCAATTTAAAATGTAATTAGGTAAATTTAACTCTATTTACCTGATGATGAATAACGTTCCCACTTTTCGTTGTTAGGCAATGCTGTTATTAATTTTTTTTTTGTAGGAAGGCTTACGTGTAGGTACATAAATTCAACGAATCCGATAAAATAATTTATTGTTTACTATTAACCAAATGTTATTAATTCGCCAGTATTGTGTTCAAGAGTACCAAAAATGACATACTCGATTCCAATTGCATGAATCGAGCTTCAAGAGTAACCCTACAGATCACGAATCAAGTCCAAGCTAGGGAAACAACTCAACTTCTTCAACTCACGTCCTATGCTAATCTTGTTGAAGAACTCACCAATAAGTACACCGATTTGGTGTACTGCCCTCAAATAACTTAGAAACTTAGTATTGTGGAATTAGCAAAATAGACTTATTCTAGGTAGTATACATGTTATTTTCGCAAAGTAACGCCCGATTCAATAAAATATAAGCTTTCGGCCATAAGTACTACCTGAAATGTCCAGTTTTAGAAATTAAATTATCTAAAACATATATAGCACCTGAGACTAAATAAGTATCAGAGTGTAAATTTTTCAAGCTTATAATTAAATTTCTTTTATCAACTTTTTGTAGTTCAACTAAGTTTTGTCTGCTTTTAGTGGTCATATAAGGCAAAATTAAACAGCCCAAACCTAGACATTTACATCTAACACAGTTTTTCCAAATCTCCATTAAATCTTCATCTTTAATTACAGGACAAATTGGTAGCAAATTTAAAGCTTTAAGACATTTTTCCTTTTGACGATCTGTAATAGGATAGTCAGCTCGTTGGAATGGGGTCAAAATTATAGCACGCCAAGCGGAATATATCACATTATCAGGAGGGTATAAGATTTTTAAGAGCAGCGGAATCATATCTTCAAATAGGGATGCACGATACATTAACGGAATTAGTTGCCTAATCACCTGAGTGTCACCAAATTTATGTGCCAGCTCGGCGGCAATTTTTAAACTTTCTGTATTTCCACTGGAAGCTTGTATTAACTGATTTAAAGCCAGAAGTTTATTTTGTGTAAATGTAGCAATTATCCAAGGCATATCTATCCTTTCAAGATTCACAATAAAGAACAATTCAAGTAAAGATGGCCATAGAATGTCACGATCTCTATTTGTTACCTTCAAAGAATTTTCTGGCTCTATTAAGCTCATTAAACATTGAAGTGCCCTTAACTTTTTACATTTGTTATGCTCAATGTCGTCATCAAATGCAATTCTTGATAGATATATAGCACCCATTTTAGGACATGTTGCCTTTAAAATATATTTAGCAGTTAATAAGTCATTCATGTCTAGACTAAGTGTTTGTTTATGTTCTCTCTGTGATTTATTTAGGATATTTTCAAGTATTTGAATTCGAACAGAGCTTATATTAATTACATTTTTATCAGCTATTTCATTAGCTGCACGATTAACATCATACTTTGCAGTTTTTTGAATAAAATTGGGATGCATATATAAAGCATGTATAAGTTGGATGGGTTCAGAGGTAAGGCGAAGAAATTCTTCACACGCCCATTCAATTTTATGTAACACGTGACGAGTGGACAAGGAAGAATGTAAACGTTCCATTTGTCTTACAGCACGATTATCTGGTTGAATAGAAGCCCAGCGTTGTGAGAAGTGATAGCATAGTTGAGCTGCTGCAACTTGATCTGCTCCACGAGCACAGCCTTGTAGCACATAAAATAAGCATGCAGCAGCCCATTCCATATTTGCAATATGTTTAACACATCGGTGCGCTGTGCGGAGGAGAGGCTCTTCACGTGTTATTAAACACCATGGTTCAGAATCTTTTGAGTGATTATCATTAGAATCATTACGTTTACGTGAAGTCATAGTTTGTTTGACGGCATTACTACAAATCATATCTTTAGCAGTTTGTAAATCTTCATCAAGACTCAATAGAGAAACTATAGGCAACCATTGTCCATATGTTTCTAACGTGATCTCTGATTTCAAATTAGACCACATGTCATCGCGCATAAAAAGGTGGAAAGGTAAACGATAGTAGCCTATTTCAGGGAACATTCCCTTTACAGAAAATAGTTCAAATTCATATTGTTTTGGTGAGCTTTTTCGTTTATATTGTTTTAAAAAATGAAGCAGGTAATACTCCTTAATATTTCTTGATCCAACAGGAGAAGCGAATATTATTTGATATATACATAAGAATATCTCGTAATAGTATGGATTGATTGATACCAGACATCCATGTATTAGTACTTCGCCACTTTTCCACAGATCATTTAATACGTCTTTTATATAATCCTTACTTTCTATATTTTGCCAAATCAACATACATTTTTTAATCAAATCATTTTCATTGTCATCTAAGTAAATGCTTCGATGACCCAAATCATTTTCGATTAATTTATATTTAAGTTCCCAACTGATCAGTTGACATATTAATAATAGAGTGAATCCATCACTTTCACATATATTCAGCGTTTGACACATTTCTATAAGCTTGTTAAAGGACATAACAGGGTATTGCTTTAAAATATGAAACAGTAGTATTTTAACATCCCAAGTTTCTTCATTATGTTCAGGAAGAGGAATATCATCCAAATTAATATTAAACTTAGTCTTTAAAACATATTGTGGTGGAAAAGATAAAATACTTCTGGGAAGGATGTTTTCAATGCCAAATGTTTTTCGAATAACTGACGATGAAAGATAATTCATTACAGCAGGCGACAATGTCTCTGATTGGCCTCGAAGCAGATCTAAAGTTTCTAAGGGATCTGCGTGTATCTCTAACTCATTTAAGATAAGCATTAATCCTGTCATAAATATCAAGTCTAGTTCTTGTGCCATTACTAATTTGTTTACTAATTTTTTAATATATGTATTGGCAATATTTAATAAATTACTATTATCTGACTTCATAATAAATGGAATAATTCGGAATGGAACAAAATCATTACGATTAAACATATTTGATATATCTAGTTCAGAAAGCCCTCGTTTTGGGTATTCAATGTAGAAATCTATCAATTCATTTAATGTATTAATTGATGTCATTGGAAGATATATGTAATGAAATTTCCATGCTACTGATAAATTTTTCAAAACAAAATTAGAATTGATTATAGCATTTAACATGGATAAGTATCTAAGTAAGTAATGAAGATTTTCTTCACCGCAAATATGAATTATTTCTGACAATACATCACAGGACTCAAGGAGGTAACTAGAGTTCTGACCATTTTTATATGAGGATAAAACTAATTCAAAGTTTTCTGAAGCCGATTCGTACAATATTAAATTCTCTAATACTTTTTTGATATCTCGAGTTTTTGATGTTTTTTGTAAAAGTGAAACGAGTTTTGAAAACTGGGATTGACCTTTTGTGAAAAGTTGCATAATACTTCGACCTCTACCAGAACTTGCAACATTATCAATATTTTCTTTCCAGTTATACATTTCTTGTGTATGATGATTTTCAGAATACACTTCATTTAGATTAACTTGAATTTTGTAAGAATTTTTAAGGTGATATAAATTTTCCATAGTTTTTATTTCATGGTTGTTTAATAACTTGCTTCCTTTTAAGAAATCTAAATAATTTCTTTCAACTAGTGAATCACTCACGGCACCCTTTATTATCTGCTCATATTTATATTCTACTGTTTTAATTAAAAGTTTTTTGTTAGCATTTGACAAATCATTAAAATAAATAAGTGCTGCTTTAGTATTGCAATCTCGTAAACATCTATCAATATAAAGAGTGCTGATATAATTTGTGTATGTCGTCATTGTGCTAGTAACTGTCTTTAAATCTTCTAAATTCACTTCGGCGGCGTTAATTAATTTGTGAATAACAAGTACATAATCAGTACATGTAAATGGAAAATTATATTTTTTTAAAATCACTTTGATTTTTGCATAATTTAATTCTTTGTGAATTTCTTGAGCTAAAATACGATCGTTTTCAGATATTGTAAAGTCGTTGTGAACTAACGCCGCCGCTGATATTGCTATATTAAGGATGGTTTGATCCCAGGGTACATCCAGAACTTTAAGAACTTGAAGCAAGCAATCAAGTTTATTTGTAGATGACCGGAATGCATTAAGTAAAACTTGCAAACGAGGACCGTCAACATTACCACCACTGGATGCAGCTTCACTTTCGATAAAAGATCGTAAAGTGTCATCGACTTCGAATAAATAGCGAGATGCATAACTTGTAAAGTTTTGTTGTAAAAAAGCCTCAAGATCTTCTGTGTAACAACGTCTCAGCATAATTAGAGCAACTTCATTTGGGCTTAAAGAAGTTAACTCACTCAATAACATATTGATCTTATACTTATCTTTCAATTCTGATATATAATTTATGTGGTTTCTTAAAACGTCTAAATCATCCATAGATATTGGTCTAATATTTATAGTTTTGATTGATGTTTCTAGTACTTCTATAATAGATACAATAAATTTCAATCCAATTTTTGGCCAATATGATGACTGTTCAAGAGAAAACACTCGATCTGTTGTCCATTTGACAAATACGTCTATAAAATATGGCTTGTGTTCTAATAAAGTGGGAACAAAATTACGCAACCATACTATTAGAGCACCCATTTTAATATTATGAGGTATCATATTAATAATATAAAAGATGTTTTCTTCATTTATCACAGACTTCATTTCAGAATATTTTAACCAACAGATAGATGCTAAATCCATATCTGATTTTGATATAAATAAACCACAAAGTTGTATAAAGTCTTGTTCAAATATGTTAATATTGTTATAGGTATTGATTCCTCTGAAGCAAATGTATTCAAGCAGATCTACTTTGATCAATGAATCACAAAACATTTCGGTTAATTCAATATCATTAGCTTCAAATATTCGTTTCTGTATTTGGTAGATGGCAGCTTTATAGATAATGTTGTGACTGCAAAGTTGAATTGCAAGATTAATTAGGAAGGACAAATCTGTAATTTTGTTAAAATATGTTACCAGTTGAGGTAACACTTCAGCAGGTGGTAGTTTGTTTGCAATTGCATCTTGAACAATACATTTTAATTGTTCTTTAATAGATTCTTCAGAAGATAACTTCTGTACAGGTTGGGTAATCAATAAATCTCCATTTTCATCAAGTGATAATGCTGCACAGCAGATCTGGATCTGAAAGTATATTATAATAAATTTCATTAAGCAGCAGAGTTTAATCTTGAAAAAGGCTTTGTTTCTATTTACTTTCTTTTGTTTTTTTTTATTATTAATAACTGAATTTAATTTTGTATTTAAAATAATTCTAGCAGTTCAGTTGTTGGACTTGACTGCATGAGGTCCCGGGTTCGAATCCCAGATCGGGCAACAAAAAGAAAATTGGGTTTTTCCAATTTTCTAATAAAAAAAATGTTGCTCGGGATAGGATATGTGCCCGGTTGGCGATAGGCTTGCCACCTATTACATTGTGGGACTTAGTATCTTCGGTTGGTCCTGGATGCCCTGGTTGTACCTCTGCCTACCTCTTCGGCGATATGGGCGTGAAGATACTTAGGTTATTGAAAAACCCATAAATTGGTGTTGATGGATAATTTATAAACAATAATAATAATAACATACCTCTTTCTCATTCCACAATAAATAATAGAAAGATGATTGATCTCCAGATAAGGGAAGATAGTAGGAACCAGTATTATCAAAAGTATATTTTAAATCAAATGTAGTTTCATCTAACAGCCACATTTTCTTATGACCAGCAACAACAATTGACTCTCTCCAAGAATGAATATACTGAACATCAACATCGGTGATAATGTTTTCAGCTATGCCAGTTATTTGGCATCTAGTTTTTATTTTTCCTGATTCAATATACATATCAATTCCCTTTCTATTGCTATAGGTAGCTACTTTTGTCTTCGGACATTTATGTTGTGCTTTTTCATAAGAAGCCGACAATTCAGTAGTTCCTGATTTAAATTTATCAAGCAAATCGTTAGTAGTAAAAGGCACATTAAGATACTCACCACTTTCTGTGACTAAATATAATTTGTTATTGTAGCATAAAAAATTTCGAATGTTGTAGTTTGTATAGGTGTTATTCTTTATCAGAATCGACAGATTCTTGCGCACATCTATAATCATAAGGTCACCAAATTTTTGGATGATCCACAATAAATTATCATGTATGATATGGTGAACTATTTCAACAGAAAAATTATGGTCGCAAGATGTTTGATTTTCTCCTTCAATATCCAAAATGCGTATTGAACGTTTACCTTCTAGTAATATCACTTTTGGAAACACCAGCTCAGCATCCAAATGTTCAGAATAATTTGATTTTGGTAACTTTTGCAAACACGACTGTACTATAGACATTTTGGATTCAATTCACACGTATAAATATTATAACACTCATTTAAACAATTAATATTAGCAGTTGAGTCAGCTTACTTTCGCTTGACTGTAACTACAGGTTAGAAATCCGTGAAAATCCGGAAAAAAGTTCAAAATTTAAAAATTTAATTATAAACTGAAATTTTGAAATTTGAAATAAACTGTTTACTTGACGTGTTTGACGTTTCAACCGGTTTCGATATGTTGATTGTCAGTAGCAGGATTTTGTTTCTCGTATAGACGTATTTTCGCACTTAAACATACAAAATGTTTGCATGTTGTGTGCTGCTATAGGCTGCACTACCAAAAAATTAAAACATATACAAGTGTTTTTAAAATATTGTTATTTATAATATTCTCGTTATATTTTAATAAAAAGCTCATTATTCAATTATTTAGGTAATTGCTGAATTTTAATATTATTTTTTGACTTAACCGGGTACACAGATTTGCAAGTTTGTTTGAAATCCGAAGCCGCCATTGTTATAAATACATTAATTGATTCGTGACTATATTTTATGTTAAGTGAGTTGTGATTTCGCCTCATCATTCATATTTAAAGATTACGGTGTTTTTACTGGTTTCAAGTGTTTATATTTTTACAAAAGGACGTTCGGCGTATTATAAAGTATACAATAAAACTTTTTAGGTTACCTTGCTAGTGATTCTTAGAAAATGGTGAAATCGGTGAATTTTGTTTAAAATGTCCGTAAACGACCATACAAAAAAGCCAAATGAAGACATGAATGTGATTTATAACGGATTTCCTAACCTGCTCCTACTGTTTTCTTGCATTTGCATCAGACACAAAAACTATTAATGAAATGTTTAAAAAAATTAAGAATTAAATTGTTAAAAAACAATTTCTGTTTTACTTGTTATTTTCTTTGCATGACATAATTGCCTTATTTGATAATTGCCCCTAAAATTTCTACTTATTGTAATGTTATTGTACCCTTCGCGTTTATAAATGTTTTTTGTAAGTTGAATAAAAAATATTGTATTTTCTTAATTTTAGTGGCAATTAGTTTTTTTATCAAAAAAAATAAAAAGTATTTAAATATAACAAGAATCCCATTCCTAGTAGTTTTCGTTTGCTATACCTACGGGGTGCCACTGTCTCGTAGTTGTGTAAGGCTATGGTTGCATTTATTGTATATGTAGTTACAATTCTTCTCTGTGAGTAATATTGTTCTGTGGTCAGTAGATATTACTAGTTATGCCACTATGAAAAAAAAATCACCAGATTTGATTTCAAAACTTCCTTCAATACGTAAACTAAAACAAATACTATAATTCCATAAAGAGTTACAATTAACGCAATAAATACAAATTAATGCAATTGTGAAAATAGTGCACAAACAATCATTATACATTTACTTAAACTTGCCAAAAATTAAAAGTATCTCTTCATAATTTTAATTTGGAATTGTATTAAGCATAACTTAGAATGAGCGCGCGCGGGAAACTTTGTAGCTGTAGAGGTGGACATTAAATAACTTCACAGTGAATAAGTCACTGTGATCTGATGATCAACGCGACCGCTGTGATCTGTCAACAAGGAACTACGTTCCAAAGTAACGTAGATAACTATGCCGTTGCCGTTCCGGAACGTCGTCGGAATGGCGACACGTCACGTTTGACGTCGCTATCTAGTTATGTTCTTTAAATTGTTACTATCAACATTGATTTAAATACAGCAGTCGTAATCCTATAAAAGTGTGAAAATTATTTTAAATTAACGCTCTCTCTCTCTCTCTTGTATAATTGGAAAACACATAAAATAAAAAAAAAAGAATAAGACGAATTGAGAAAATGAAAATATCTTCCTTTTTAAAAGTCTGTTGAAAATCAGGCTAAATGGCATTGCGTTAATTGGAAAACGAGTGTGACTCCTGAATCGTTTGCCTAATTATATTCGAAGCGATAACTACCTAAATTAAAGGAATTTATAACCTAGGTAACATGTATTGTACTGAGAGTGACCAACGTGACCGACGTGACAAATTCACGATTATTTTTTAACTTTACTTTCTTGTCACTGGAACGACGGTCACGGCGATTCAAAAGTAACGACTTATCACATGTCTATGTAGCTGCGACATTAAATCTAAGACTGCGACTATATATTTGTGTGTGTGTGACATGGAGTGGCGGCAACAAAGGTTACCGGCGAGCGCTTAGCCTAATTGAAAACGGCGAGATCCTAACGTTACGATAGTTAATTAAGAGTTGGTGTTTCCAAAATTTTATATTCTTTTATTTTAACAAAATAAGAATAGTATTTTTCTATTCAGCTATAAAAAAAATACTTTCAATATCTATCAAATGCTTAATTTTTAACATTTTATTAATTGAATGTTATGGTCCTTAATTGTCAATGTAGTTTAAGGTTAGTTAAGTTTTAAATTTGTGTAAACGTTCAAACTTTTTGTTTTGTTTGTTTAACCAGGATAAATTTGTGTTAACATTTTCTGTCTAGGGTTAGCTGTATGAAATCTCATCATATTTCTCGCCTATCGTACATTTTTCTTAAACATTTTCCTATTTTGTGTTATTTCACTTGTGAGCAACAAAGAATTAAATAAAAATAATCGTCATAACAACTCCTTTCTAGTTTTTCGTTCGAATATAACTTATGAACATATTGCTCATTGTGTTATTATTATTTTTTTTAATTTTTGTTGTTTTTTAATTTTATCCCAGTCGGGGAAAGGCAAAGGATCTGTGTCCATACAGCCACGTCTTCCGTATTAATAAATCTTTTTCTTGTTATAAATTTTCAATTTATGTCTTCCGTATTAGTTCTTTATTTCAGTCATTAGTCACTATTTACACAGTCTTGTCTGGGTCTTGAGTAAAGCGGTGGTATCGTTACACAAGCTCGTTTACGATATTTGGCGGCAGCGAGGAAATGATACACTAATTTCTTCATGATTATTTCATTAGTGCACTTTCACTGAACAAAATCAAACTAATTCCCACCTAAATTAACCAATTTTATTCATATTTTACACTAAATTCAATAATTGTGAAAAAAATACCACCATTTTCATTCACGTTGGCGCCAAAACTCTTTTTTTTAAAGTTAATTTGCCTCTTTCTGGGGCCGGCTAAGACCTTTAGGCCATGCTGCCACGTCTTCTGTAATAATAAATTCTTTTTCATATTAAAATTTTAAATTAATTTCTTCAGTTTCTTAACATATTGTCTTCCCCTTTTTAAAAGTCATTTCCTTCACTAAGACAAAGCTTATTTGAGTCCTTCAATACGTCTTTAGTTTTAATTTCTTGAAGTTTACATATTATGTTTCTCCGTTAATTTGTTTTATAGTACGTCACATCCTTGAATTACGATTATTTTCACACAAATTATAAAACTAAAATTCTGAACACCAAAATCATCTTCTTTCATGTTGGCGCCAAAACTTCTACGACAGTGCAAAAAGTATTTTTAATATTCTTTTTTTTACCTCTATATTGTATACTAGTCTTATATTATGTAATAAACCCATATCTTAATATTTCATGTCTTTTTCTAGTTTCGTCTTCAAATTTCTTTCTTGTTCAGGCCTCTGCCTCTTCTGTCGTGATAAAACTCTACAATAGTCTTTCACTAGTATAGTTTATTTACTAAATCACATTTACACACAACTAAGTAATATTTACACTTTAATCAATTTACAAATTATACATTTTTACATTATATTACACATTTTTAGCTTAAAGATTGGACGGAACCCTCGAAAAGCGCGCCTTCCCCCTCCGACCGTTCCCGCCAACCAGTGTTATTATTGTTTCAGTGCTGTGATGTGACATGAAACTTGGAACTATTGACATATTTAGCTTAAATAAAAAAAAAGTGTTGAATTAATCAAATGTTTGTAAAAAGGTGTTAGGAAAAGGGAGAGATAGAAAGAAAGCGATTCTAGTCCTTAGCTTGTTTTAACCACCCTGTAACTTAATCGTCACTACATGAAGCGTGTCAGACACGGCAGGCACAAATCCACTATTTCGTTCCTGTTGTATTTTAAAAGATGTAAGTCTTTTTTATTTAAGATTTTGTCTAGTAGTTACTGCTATCTAAATAAGAATTGTGAGTTTCTACTAAATAGACAATGGTTCACAAAACTTTTTTGTCTACATAAGCACAATTTAATTTTAGTGAAGATGTTAGGTGCCCATAACATTCAATTTCATAATTTTTATCTAATTTAGGTAGGTAAACGGTAATTACATCGTCAATAAAATTGTTCTATAATATTATGGTTAACAGTAATGCAAGCTTTTTCGACTAAATAAAAAATCGCCCGATCAGTCTTATAAATTCACTCGACAAACTATACGAGCGTCTTATCCTCGCCCGCCTTAAGACGGTCGTAGCCGAGAAACATTTTTTAATGGATCAGCAATTTGGTTTCCGGGCAGCTTATTCAAGAACAAATCAAGAGTACCGTCTCACGGAGCACGTACTAGACGGCCTGAATTGACGACTACCCTTATATACGGGAACGATATTCTTCGATGTGGCCAAGGCGTTCAGACCTTATCTGGCACAACGGCCTAATCTATAAGCTCTACGAAATGGGCGTGCCAGACAGACTAGTTCTCATCGTACGAGACTACTTGTCGAATCGTAAATTCAGATTTCGTGTAGAAGGGACTCCCTCTAGCAGTAGGCCCCTAGAGGCGGGAGCGCCGCAGGGCTCGGTGCTTTCACCTATATTATACACCCTCTACACCAACGACGTACCCAGACCGCCGCGCGTCCACGTAGCCTTATTCGCGGACGACATGGCTCTATATACAACCCACCGTCACGGTAAACAAATAGGCTACCTCGTTAGAAACGCGGCCACTCTCCTGGGCGACTGGTTTAGGAAGTGGCGTATAGAAGTGAACCCCGATAAAAGTGCAGCGGTGTACTTTAATCTAGGACTCAGACCTAGCGAACGGATGAGTTCCAGGCGTAGCCCGGGTACCATCAAACTATTCGGCAGAGCGATCCCCTGGGAAAACTCAACAAAATACCTAGGGGTCACTCTAGACAAAAATATGTTGTTCGAATCGCATATTTCGCGTGTCACAAACAAGGCTAAATTCGTACTTAGCCGCTCTATTATCATATTAATAAAGATAGTAAAATGTCACTTCGTATCAAAGTGACACTTTACAAAACATGTGTTAGACCCACATTAGTCTACGGTAGTGTAGCCTTCGCGCATACCTTCCCGTTCCAACTTAAAAAAATACAAATAGTCCAGAATATGTCCATGCGAACGGGTGCTCCGTGGTACGTTCGCAACGAGGACCTACATCGCGACCTCGATTTACCCAACAAAGACAAGCCCGCTGAGTTTCTTGCTGGATCTTCTCAGTGTGCGGCCGCGTTCCGATCCGGTGGTAGATTTATTATTATATATACCCGTCACAAGTGCCTCTTGTAGGTTTATGTGAAATAAAGATGATTTATTATTATTATTAATGCAGCATTTCAAAGAACTATTGGAACGTTACTTTGAAAAAACGGCTGCCCAACCGAATCCGGTATTAGCACCCGCGTGTGACTACACACCGGCCGCGAACGAGCCCCCAAATCATAGAAGACCGTGCCACGTGTTATCAGATCCTCCGGACCCAATAATCGCGGCAAACGCTATACTTCCTCCTCCCAACTGGAACACAAACTCACAATACAACAACATCAC
>NJDC01002255.1:77913-96924 GCA_002245475.1 Calephelis virginiensis | reverse complement strand
GGACTTGACTTTTGATTGGTAATCGAACCTGAGCTTCGTTAACGAGTGGCGGAGATATATAGACTAGTATTTTGAATTCTGACCCTGGGAACAATACGATCGAGGTTTTGGACGATAACTACCTTATCAACGAATGTAAGTCTTTAGAACGTACAGTATCGGTAATAAATAAATAAATATTCCTGGACAAGTTACACAAATTGAATCTAACCCCAAAGTAAGCAAATATATGCTTGTTATCGGTGTACAAATAAAGATTATGTATTCTTTGCAATCGGTTTATAGATTTTAAAGTCTGGTAGCCCTAATCGATGATGTTATCGGTGTACAAATAAAGATTATGTATTCTTTGCAATCGGTTTATAGATTTTAAAGTCTGGTAGCCCTAATCGATGATGTTATCGGTGTACAAATAAAAAATATGTATTCTTTGCAATCGGTTTATAGATTTTAAAGTCTGGTAGCCCTAATAGATGATGAACTAGTCATAACGACGCGCATTATTTTGGGGTTATTTTTTTGAAAATGACTAATATGTTGCATACCTCGCGGTTTTAAAACTTCACCGGGCTTAATTTTGATGTTAATAAATGCATAGCCCATACTTAAATATTATTTCCTTTATAAAATAGGTTGTAAAGCAAATATTTTTTTTTCAAATACTATTTCGCCATTTATTCTTCTGTCACAGTTAGTTTTAAGTTTTTCATATTCTCTGTTGTGTACAATAAAACGTTAATAAAAATATTTATTGTTCATTAAAAAACTTGATTATGTTTAACGTATAATTTCAGTTGTAGATATCTCGACTCTAACTAATACTAAATACTAATGAAGATGTCAATCACAGGACTAATAATTGTAATTGAAAAATGCAATCTAAGAAACAAAACGAGACCTGCATGAAAAGATGAGCAATTATCTAAACAACTCGAGGGAAACTGATAAATAAAACAATGGGTATTGTAAAATGTATAAGAATAACGTTACGCTGAAAAGGCTATTGTTGATAAGCCGGAATACAAGATTTAAAGTTGACTCTTATTTAAAGGAAAATGAAATACACAGATTAGATACTTAGTTGTTACTTATTTTATGTATTAATCTATTGTATTTTCTTTCTTTCTTTTTTCCTTTTTTAATGTTGTACTTTTTCCTATTTGTCCTATTATTATAATTAGTCATAAGTCACGTCAGGGTCTTGAGTAAAGCGGTGGTCACATTACTGAAGCTCATGTAGTGAGATTTGGCGGCAACGAGGAAATACACGATACGCTCATTTCTTTGTGTTTATTTCATTTGTGCACTTTCACTGAACAAAATTGTACAAAATACGACCAAAATTGTCCCCTCTGTGGTCTAGCGGTCCGGGTGTTGGACTTGACTGCATGAGGTCCCGGGTTCGAATACCGGGTCGACCAACAAAAAGAAAAATTGGATTTTTCCAATTTTCTAATAAAAAAAAATGTTGGTCGGGATTAGAAATGTGGCCGGTTGGCGATAGGCTTGCCACCTATCATATTGTGGGACTTAGTGTCTTCAGCTAGTCGTGGGTGCCTTGGTTGTAACTCTGCCTACCTCTTTGGGGATATGGGCGTGAAGATACGACCAAAATTGACTAATTTTACTCAATATAAACACGAAATTCAATAATTATGAAAAAAACTTCGACTATCTTTTCTCTCGATGGCGTGAAAACACCCGCCTCGATATTTTGCACGGAAAATAAAAAGGTACAGTGCAACCAACATTTTTGGTAAAGAGAGTCACTAGTGTGACGTTTTGTGTTGGTGGTTCAGAATTTTACCTAAAAAGTAAACGATAATAATAAAAAAAGAATATAAAAATATGAGAATTTAATTTTCGTTGTTCAAACTTCAGAAATTGACAGCAGGAATAACGTTAAACGAAATAACTATTCTGATTTTGATTACTGAATAGACAAGTTGTGGTGACAACCACCCACACAATAATGTAAGTGTATATACCTACAACGTACAATCGTACCTCTTAAAAAAACAAATCTGATAAATAGGTCTAATTTTAGAGCTGCCTTAAAAATAGAGAATTTTATTACAAGACAAAATTTATGAAAGACAACATTTATGAAAAGGAAACTCTTGCTTGTATCACGTTGTGTTAAAGTAATAATAATAAAAACTTTTTATTATACAACAAAAACATATTAAAAGTACTACAACTATTGCAACAGCAAGTAGATTAAAAAAAAAAACAAACAAAAAAAGGCGATTTTATCGCTAATAAGCGATTTCTTCGAAACAACCAGCATTCAGAATAAAGAAACACACAAATAAGGAAAAAGTACAGCATTAAAAAGAAAAGAAAAAAAAGAAAGAAAGAAAATACAATACAATACATAAGTAACAGAGTTTTGGCGCCATCGTGAATGAAGATGGTCGTAATTTTTTCACAATTATTGAATTTAGTGTAAAATATGAGCAAAATTGATTAATTTTGGTGGGAATTAGTTTGATTTTGTTCAGTGAAAGTGCACTAATTAGTGTAAGAAATTAGTGTATCGTGAATTTCCTCGCTGCCGCCAAATCTCATAAACGAGCTTGTGTAACGAAACCATCCTTTACTCAAGATCCAGACAAGACTGTGTAAATAGTGACTAGTGACTGAAATAAGGAATTAAAATGGAAGACATAAATTGAAAATATATAACAAGAAAAATATTTATTAATACGGAAGACGTGGCTGTATGGACACAGATCCTTTGCCTTGCCCCGACTGGGATAAAATTAAAAAACAAAAAGGTTGGCGGGAACGGTCGGAGGGGGAAGGCGTGCTTTTCGTGGGTTCCCTTCAATCTTTAAGCTAAAAATGTGTAATATAATGTAAAAATGTATAATTTGTAAATTAATTAAAGTGTAAATATTACTTAGTTGTGTGTAAATGTGATTTAGTAAATAAACTATACTAGTGAAAGACTATTTTAGAGTTTTATCACGACAGAAGAGGCAGAGGCTTGAACAAGAAAGAAATTTGAAGACGAAACTAGAAAAAGACATGAAATATTAAGATATGGGTTTATTACATAATATAAGACTAGTATAAAATATAGAGGTAAAAAAAAGAATATTAAAAATACTTTTTGCACTGTCGTAGAAGTTTTGGCGCCAACATGAAAGAAGATGATTTTGGTGTTTAGAATTTTAGTTTTATAATTTGTGTGAAAATAATCGTAATTCAAGGATGTGACGTACTATAAAACAAATCAACGGAGAAACATAATATGTAAACTTCAAGAAATTAAAACTAAAGACGTATTGAAGGACTCAAATAAGCTTTGTCTTACTGAAGGAAATGACTTTTAAAACGGGGAAGACAATATGTTAAGAAACTGAAGAAATGAATTTAAAATTTTAATATGAAAAAGAATTTATTATTACGGAAAACGTGGCAGCATGGCCTAAAGGTCTTAGCCGGCCCCAGAAAGGGGCAAATTAACTTAAAAAAATAAATAAAATAAAAAACAAAAACAAAAATACATAAGTAACAACTAAGTATCAAATCTAGTTACAAAGTAAAGCTAAGTAAATAATTAAATATCAAACGATATATATTAAGGTAAATATTTGAAAAAATCTAGATCCTGACAGTGAAGAACATTCCCCGATGCTCGCTACGACTGTAATGACTTAAGGTAAAATTCCTTCACCATTTTCTTAAAAACATTTTTACTTTTTGTCTGTCTTATTGCTACAGGGAGAGCTTTCCAAAACTTTTTTGTAGCTTGTACTGTAAAAGAAGTCTTATAAAATTTTGTATTATGCTCTGGAATTTTTAATAAGAGTCTTTTAGCAGGCCGTTGAGAACAGTGATCTCCATTTAAAAAGTTAAATCTGTCTTTAATATAATCAGGTGCATAAGAGTTAAATAATATGTTGAAAAGGAGGTTCAAAGTACGTACATTCCTGCGAAAACGAATAGGTAACCACTTAAGCTTCGCTCGAAATGAAGGAAGGTGGTCATATTTACGAAGTCCGTAAATGAACCGGATAGCAAAGTTTTGAAGGCACTCAAGCTTATCAAGTTGATTTTTTGTTAAATTAAAAAAAACTTGTATTAGCATAGTCTAGAATCGGTTTTCAGTACATTTTACTTGATTTTATGTCCAGATTGACTGTATTTATTTAAAATGGATAAATACGATAAAAATCCGAAGCAGACTTTGGCAATTCCTAGTACAAAGTATAGTTCTTACTTGTCATAAGATTTTAGGCTGTGGGCTGTAAGTGCCACAAAGTGATAAGTGGCACACCTATTTACATCTTGGGCCTCGAATGAAAACTACATAAATACTTATAAATTACATAATCCATGAACTTACTTAGTTTTTAATGTTACATTTATAATTAATTGCTTTTTAGTTTTTTGGTTTTTAAAGTTTTTTAAGGTAGGTACAATCCATTTTTTTCTTATAAATAACCTACATCATTACTATATCTACCTTGGTGTTCTTGAGGAGCACAAAAGTAGGTACGCCACATCATATCTGTACGAAATGTTCTACTGTACTGAACATAATAAGAAATCAAATCCAAAATTTATTAATTAAACCATGAAGTAAATTGAATTAAAGAAATGAATGTTCTATAACCTAACTAGCGCCATCTACTTTCAGCTTTCCAGCGAAGCTATTTGGTAACTTTTTAGTGATGATCACTGGGTAAAGTGTACATCAAATAGCTGTCAAATGACGTATTTTGTATTTGCTATCTCCATCTAATTTTTGATGGTCACAGGAGACCCATTCAACAAAACTGCTTCCATCTTATGAAATTATTGGTTGTGACTGTACCTACCTTACGACAATACAGATAGGTAATTATTGTGTGCATATGAACCTTATTTTATGAGATTAAATATTATAAGTACCTGTAAAACTTACTTGTCATAAGGTATTTGCCGAACAAGATATACATTCTAGGTAAATAACTGAATCACTTTATTTATCCCCGTGTTGGTCCGGGCTCCTTTGGCGAATAGACCGTCTTACTTCCTACCAGGCAGGTCGTAAAAGGCGAGCATAGGCTTACCGTCACTAAGAGGGCCTACTATGTGGTTGAGTTTCGCAGCAAATCGCCCGGATTGGTACCGCCTTACCCATTCCTGTAACGTTAATGCTTGCTGTTGTCGTGTTCCAGTTCGGAGGGTAAGGTAGCGGGTAAACTTACTTTTGTTCAAGGCCTAACATCCCGGCTTCAGATTGGCAACGCACCAGTACTACCTTTGGTGTCTCTTGACGGCGTTAATTTCTTACCATCAGGAAATCAGTCTGCTTGTCCGTTACCCTAGGCTTCACCCGTGTTAAATTGGTATGTAAGCTATCCTATTTGATTATATCCTGTTTGATTGAAATCGGTTAAGTAGTTTAGGAGTCCATCGCGGACAAACAACGTGACACTTAATGTATGTATATATTAAGATATGGTATATTATATAAAGTTTCATAAATAAAAAACATACTTTACATTATATGCATCGAAATAGAAACCTTTTTAAGCACTTTCATTGTCAGTTAAAACACAATAAGGTGCATTTTGTTATATAATGTTTACTCAACGACTATTCAAGTTCAATATCTAAGCGTGCATGTGTAAAAGGATTGATGTAATAGGCTTTTATATCTAGGTCTTCTATATATGTTGTTTATTCTGTAAATTGAATTAACAATTATTGGTATTAACACCTCAATGGGTACAACGGCTTTATACAATGAAGTGTATGAATGAATGAATTGATAAATAAATTTACATTTCGTGAGAATAAACCATAAATTTTAGCTCCTCATTTAAATTGCAGAAAACTCAATATGCTTAAAAGACTCCTTGAACTACTACTACTTTATTCAGATTTTTCAATTTAATATTTTCTTAATCTAAATAAACTCCGTGGTTAAGGCCCCATACTTAGTCAGTCAGAAGAGCCAATCAGCGCACTCCCCCGTTCCATGATTACTATGAAATATTGCGCTCTAAAGTAAATGTCTTAAGCGCCATATCACTATTTTTGACAGTATAAAAGTAATTTGAAAAAGAATATAAAAACTGAAACAGTTGTCTTTTAGGTATAATACTTATCTATGTTTATGTTAAATCTGGTATCGATATTTTCATAATTGAAGTAAACAGACGGGTTTTGCTTTCAAAAAAGGTTAACTTTTTGATTTTTTTCTATCGAGCAAAGTGAAATGAATCGTGTTTTGGAAACACTAGTCTTATAAAGCATATTAATGTTAATCTTGTGTATTTTTGTCGCCAAGATCCATAATTGCTTTGTATGAAAAAAACAGTATATTGCTGACGTATTTTAGCATACATGGTCCCTTAAGTAGTCAGGTGTTGGCGTTGACTACATGAGGTTTATGTAGTCTCGAGCAACTCGACGTGTTTGACTTTCAGTTTTCTAATAAAAACAACGTTGTTCATAATTGGATAAGTTCCGGTTGGCGATAGGTTTGTGGGACTTTAAGTACCTAGTTTTTGTACGTAAGACCTCGGTCTACTTCATCAGTGATATGGACGTGAAGATCTTATGTATAAAATTCTCGTGTCACAATGTTAGTTACCGTACTCCTGTGAAACGGCATTATCGATTTTCACCAAATTTTATGTGCATGTTCAGTAGGTTTGAGAATCATCTACTATCCATTTTTTAATACACGCGATAAGGGTGACTTACCCCAATTTTTTTACTAAAATCTCTTTAAAAAAAGACGTCTGCCGGGTCAGCTAGTATTTAAATAAAATGCTTTATTTGCAAATAAGATAATGCTAATAGATATTACAGAATAAGAATAGAATAAAAAAGAAAAGAATAATAACTCCTTATTGTGCACCAAAATACATAAAAAATAAATACACTAAAACAAAGGCGGCGTTATCGCCAAAACAGCCATCTCTTCCAAGCAACCTTATGTTAAGGAGACATAATAAAAATAGAATATTATGTGAAATGTTATTATAAAACATCAGAAAATCTAGCTGATACATAGGTATTTAAAATTTTGCAATTTACATACACATTTTTATTGGCTAAGAGCGAAAAACCACTCGGTTCTCCTGATGGTAGGAGACCATGGTCTAAAGACACCATAAATGTTTCTCATCATAATTGTCTGTCTCTGGGGTATTAGGTGAATTATTGTCCAAGTCTACCAGCTACCCTACCCTCCGGCGCGGCACATGACATTGTCATAAATTAGGGAACACGTTGGATCCCTACCCGGACGAATTGCAACACAGCTCTTTATTATCGCTCTAGTTGGTAATGACCCTCATTTTCCCATGGTCATCGTATCACGCATGAACGAATGAACCAATTTTGCTAAATCTTTTCTGTTTTACTAGTTTTAGTTGGAAGGTTCTTATTGAGATGAAAAACGGATAAATAGTAGGGAAAATAAGAAAAATAATAATATTTTAATTTGTCAGACAAGATGTCCATGTAGCTGTACATTTCGGTCGGATTTCGTTGTTTGAATTCAGTTAGCCAGTTAGTTTTGAATTAAAAAAATATGTGAAACGATGGACGCGTTCAAAAACTAATTGGAAACATACTGACTAGACCTGTGGAAGATAGATATCTTTAACTATATTTGTATAATTTTTAACCAGGAATGAAACCATTTAATATAAAATAAAACAAATAATGTACAAAAATACATATAAAACTAAATATGTAGGTACATGTTTTTTACCAACTTCGTAAAAAGCAGGTTTTTTTACGTCATTTTAGAACTTTTTTTTTTCATTTCAGAACCGATTTTAGAAATTCTTTTTTGTTTATAACAGATCGCACTGACGTGGGACCTTCTCGTCAGTGCGATCTATAAATTTTCTTCAAGTCTAAATCTGATAATGGAATCCTAGAGAAATCGAGGAAAATATACTCGTTTTTTGTGTACATAGATAGATGACTTACTTATTGAAATGTAATTCGGTTTCTTGCAATTTTACTGTTCTAAAATTATACAGCATACAGAACTCAAAACGAGGGTAAATAAAATTTTTGTCGGTTTGTGAGCTCACTTTTCACGAAAAACTACGAAACCAATATTTACCAAATTTTCTGTAGTAGTAATTTCGTGATTTCCACGAAACCTTTCGTGAAAATCACTTACCACAAAAAGTCACTTCGACGTGTTGAAATAAATTGTTTAACACCTATATACTAGCTGTTGTCCGCAGCGTTGCCCACGTGGTTAATAGTTCCACAGGAACTTTTTTTGGAATAAAAACTATACTATGTGTTAATTCAAGTTACCGTCTATGTGTGTTAACAAATAAACAGATTTTCGCATTTATAATATTAGTAGGATCAGAGGTAATCAACTAATATTTAGAGTAACGTAGTTTTTCTTAAGCCGTACGTGCTAGTACCAACTATTGTCCTAAATAGTAAGTACCTACTGTGTACTGGAATGTGAAGTAGGTGGACACTGTCTGTAATATTTACTGTCATCGTAAAAGTTACCCAGAATAGTAATGAATCACGTTTATGGAGCAATCATGATACTGAAAATAGGTTTTCATGGATAAGAGCACTTAAACACACCTAACTACTTACAGTACTACTATTTAAATTACGCTTTTTGCACTTTATACTTTTATTTTTAAACTAGCAGCTACCTGCGGCTTCGCCCGCGTTTTCACAGAAACCCGGTGTGCGATCGGGATTAAAAATAGCCTATATGTTAATACAGGTCACAATCTATATGTCTTCCAAATTTCAGACAAATCCGTTCAGCCATTCGAGCGTGAAAGAGTAACAAACATCCATACATACATACTTACAAACTTTCGCATTTATAATTTTATAATACCTTGGCTGACCTAATCTAAATTTAAGCGAAATTATTAATTATGTAATAACAACCCTATATCTTTCTTTATATATATATTATTTATATATATATTCTGTATCTTTAAAATATACTCGGTGTTCCGAACCTTGACGAATATAGCCGAAGCGCATAATTTAAATTGTAGTACTGTTTCTATCACATGTTTTTTTGTCACAAAAAAAATGTGTACGAGCAATATTTGGCGCTGGCCCGTTAGAAAGCTGCCGTCCATTATTTAAAAATCATAAAATTGTGACTTTTAAGTACTTGTGACTTTAAACTTTATCAGTAAATAGCCTAACCTATTTAACACTGCTAAAGATAGCTCTAGATTAGGATACAGAGATCCAACAAAACTACTTATGCCACCATTTAGATCTCATATTCTTCAACAAAGCTGTCACGTAATGTGAATAAAAGTTTTTAATCGATCCATCGAAATTATGGATTTCAAGCAATCTAGATAGCTGCGTATCCGGCGGCCTATCCCATACCTAATTGCCATATTTATTCTGTCCACAGATATGTTATTGTCAAGCGATAACATAAAAATGGATCAAAATATAGATCTAAGCAAGTTTTGGATTAGGATTGATTATTAATATTGGCCATAAAAGACGTATTATTATCTTAAAAAAATGGTTGCAAGAAAGAAGCTGTTACACTCTCAATGAATTTTTGACAGCAATTAGAATAAAATAGATTTTATAACAGGTACTAATATTTCTAACTCAATTTTTATAATTTACAAAATAATATGTTAAATATGCATTATAGCCGTTCTTAAACAAAATGTTATGATTCGTAATTTATAATTTAATCCTAATACAATTTTAATTGAAGGTATAATATGTGTAACAATATAAATAATAATAATTAATTAATGATAACATAATTACATTTTACATTGAATTTTTTGCTGAATACTTTTACATAGACGCCATATAATGTGGATGTTATATTTTATTGTGATTATGCTTTTCTAGATGTGACATTATAATTATTGTAAATTTTATTTGAATTTGTATGTTTGTAATATTAAAAATCTAGTATTTATTGTACCTACCTTATAAGTGTTTGCATGCTAATATTAGCGAAATAAGCTCTAAATGTATTATTAATAACACCATGTAAAACTATTTCACGCAAACAATAAATGAATTGAATTGAAAATGAATTGAAAATCTTTTAAGTATCTGTATAATAAGTCGGTTAAGCGGTCCGGCTCTGGACTTAACTGCTTTAGATTTGATCCTCGGGTCGTATAGAAAAAGAAGAAAATGTGTGTTTTAATTTTTCTAATAAAAATAACGTTGCCCTGGATTGGTTTTGCGCTCGGTTGGCGATAGGTTTGATATCTATCACATTGTGGGACTTCTTAGGCTAGTCGTGAGTATCCTGGTTGTGCCTCTGCCTACCTCTGGGGATATGGGCGTGAAGACACTTTAAGGATCTGTTATTACGCAAAAGAAAAAAATATCTTGAAAACCTTTTTGGCGTAGGTGTTTGCAAAATGAGGTGTGATTCCTGATAGGGTTTGGTATTTGTGTCTAATTCTTTTGTTAACATTTTGTGCACTACCCCTTGTATGTTTTTGTCATTATTACCCAGGGTAAACTGGGAAAAAGAAATTGGCACTCGATTTTCTCTGTCTAACCAATAAGGGGCTTGGCGTGAAAATATGTATGTATGTGTTGCACACAAAAATCAAAAACATCCAAACAAGAGAAGCAAAAATACACAGAAGGCGAGCTTATCTCTTACTACATAAATTTCTTCTAGCCAACTTAAAAAATAAAATAAAATAGAAGGCATCGTGTACAAAAAAGATTATAGCTATACTGAGAACAAATACAACATAAAAATAATAATTAAGTATGCAAAAATAAAATAGGTGCAATTATCATCATTAAAATATCTTTGTAGGATATATGAATTTGTTATTCTGTAAAAAGTAAAAGTAATGTTCTTTTAATTTTAAAAGTAGGTAAAGAAGGGCTATCACGATTACATCTGCTACATATAATATTAAAAATTTAAAAAGCGACTTCAAATTTATTACCACGTGTTACAGTGTCCTCTAGGTACATGGAAATTAGGTATAATTCAAAAAACTAACCACTTGTCGGATAGTGATCAAAGTTATATGGGTGGTACCATATAAAAGTGATCAACTAAGGCCTTAATCATGGAATGGAATTCTTAATTAAGGAATCATGACCTTGCCAAATAAAGAATCAACAAATTCTGTTAGTTATTTGTCGAGTAAACGAGTAAATATACAGTCAAATTAAGAACCTCCTCCTTTTTGTAATTGAAAAAGAATACATTCTTAACATTCGCCAGGAAAGAAAACACGAAAGTATGTTGGCTACATTCGCAACACTAGTGAAAGGAAATGGACAATGTTCTAAAACGTTGTAATAATATCTTCTCTTTGACTTTGAAAGTGAACTCAGAATGAAATTGAAAGCAGGCGTCTAGAAATTTTATTGTAAGATGTAACCTCAAGTGTATGACTATATTAAGGTAGACATGTTAATTATCTTTAGTATTTAATGTACAAAAATATTTAAATATGTGTATATTCTTTCTATATTTCGTGATTTAAAATATAAATAGACGAATACAGGGCTAATCAAAGATCGTTCGAGAAAAGTTACCCAATTTTGAATAGGTATCTAATAAAGTATTTTAAGTTAAGTTTAATGATTAATACCTATGTTTTAACCGATTTTAAAAAGTTTTTTATGGTTATCACGTGATTACTTTGTTACATTAAAGATTAAACATTATTACAGTAAAGATGGATTTTGAAAAGTAGGCCATAGTTATTCAGAAGTGGTTCTTAGTGATTTTTTGGTTATGTTTAATAATCTATGTATTTTGTGTGTGCATTTAGCAGGTCATTTAATAAATAATAGTAATGGTATAGGTGTTGGTGTTTTTACATCACTATTTAAATTATTACTTGTACAAAATGAAGCATCAGTTTATACTTTATTTAAATAAGCTTTAATCTCAATAGAAAGATTTCTGATAAATGACACTCTCGGGTCAAACGAGGTTAACCCATCAAGAAAGTAGTATTTTTTTAATATACTTAGCAATTAATAAAAAGTCTAGTATGTATAGATTAATCGCTGCTGCTGCTGGTATGGCATTTGGCAGACAAAAATAAAGAACAACTACTTGTATTTATTTGTGTTTTCTCTCTATCTTAGGCAAGCTGCAAGATATTACTTCTAAGAGACAAGCTTGCCTTTTATACGTGTGTTATTTATTTGAATGTAGTTGTTCTTAGTGTATTATGTATAATTACGTAATAACCGACAGGTTAAGTGGTTAACAATGGTCTAAGCACCGTGAAGGAACTAAAAATAAATTCAACAGACCGACTCCATGGTGGCAGGGCCGTCTTAAGGCAAATCGAGTCCTACGTTAGCAATTTAGGGCCCCGGGCATTGAAGCTCTTGAAACATTTTTAAGAAGGTTAGTTAGTGTTTACTCTTTTAATCCACTCACAAATAAGTATCACTGGAAAAATGACATGAATTGATCTAACCGTAAAGTACGCAAATTATAAGCTTGTTGTGTTGTGTTTTGTTGTGTGTTGTGTTGTTGTAGAGTATTACCTAATCAACGACACCAATATAATATAGAAACATTCAAATATAGAAATACTCTAGTGTCACAACATTTAAAAGAAAATATAAGATGTATTTATTAAATAATATACAAAAAGAATATCTCTAAATAGAAATTCAAAAACATACCTTAACTATTTAGGTTTTTGAATTATTTTTTTTATTATGTTACATATGCATAGCATTATTATATTATTATTATTGTATTCTCGATTGTACGTTGTTTTTTTTTTTAATTTACTTATCTACATTATAAAGTAATTTACAATGGAGCTAGTTTTCGATGACTTTTGTATATTTGTATGATTATCTGCATAGTTTGTGTGATTAATCTGGAAAATCAGTGACATTTTATGAGTACTGAGTATTTCTCCCATTAGCAACACAGCGCTGCCCACTGCGTTTATAATACTTTTGTATATGTTTACTTGTTGTTCCTTGCATAGTATTTTTAACTACATTTTTTTCATTGTAATGTGTGTAGTGAATGTGTGTATTAATAAATGTTTTCTTTCTTTCTTTCTATTATAGTTTAGTTACATTTAATACAAATCGTCTTCTTCTCCTTCTTCTGAAAATGTCTTATAGTTAACCTTATTCTGTATCACAAATAGCAATACGAAGTAAATTTTTATCATGATTCACAATTTGTTTTATAGGATGTGTTCGCTTTTTATGAACTGCCAGGCAGAGAGGCAGATGGTCTATTTTTAACAATCCACAAACTGTTCAAAACGAAAATGTTATTGCTAAGTTATTTTATATCAAATATTTACCCATATCATTGACTCCATACTCATATAGTTCAGTATTTTGGATTACGACTAAACGAGGTAAAAAATGACTGCAGGAAACTCATTATTTTTTGCTTATCATTAAAGTCTTAAGTCGACTATTACATGGCTAAATTATTTTGCAATTTAATACTGTTTTAACTTATTTCCTCAACAAAATAGCTATTTTTGCACATTCTCGTAGTCTGTGGATGTTATAAGACAAAAAAACTATTTTGATTGATTTGCGCGTATATTGATAGGCCAATCAAAACATTATGTCATTAACTGGTATGTGTAGGTCGTCTTAAACCTACATATTACTTCTGAGTATGATATCATGTCATGGTGTTTTTTTTATGAAAAACTCAAGTTAGTTATTGAATTTGCCTTTGTTATCGCTACTACTTATCCCTATTATTTTCAGGATTAATGTTAAAAAAATAACAGGAAACAGCTAGAAGTTTCGTTATAGGGACAAATACCGGTTTCGTTTTTTAATAAAATACAAACAAGTATTGGTAGGATACAGTAATTTAACATACACTTTATTTGGAGGTGACATCAGCAGGGACGAAAAGAATCATTCAATCTAACTATAAATTTTCAGAAGAGAGCCTGCTTGGAAAATATTTTCCTATCCTGTGTCGTTTCAAATCACCGTCGTCAGACTGAAACACTATAGAAATTGCTGAAATGTAACCGAGCCTCGTGTCAGTGTTTATAGTTTATTACCTGGGTTGCAAAAAGTTATGATTTTTTTAAAGCAATAATTAAAGATTAATTTATTTGATTATGATTGTTTTGTACACTCGTAAAAACCCGAGCAAAATATGCAACGCTGCCATTGCTATTTATCATATAATAAGCTTTGTTTAGTAAAATAAATATAATATATAGTATATAGTATGTTCACACCCATATCTTCTAAGAGGAATGCAGCGGCACGGCCAAGGCACCCACGACTAGCCGAAGACACTAAGTCCCATGTCATCATAAGTGGCAAGCCTATCGCCAACCGGGCACATATCCAATCCCTGGCAACGTTTTTTTTAAATAGAAAATTAGAATAACATATTTTCATTTTTTTTGCCTAATCCGGGAATCGAAACCGTGACCCCAAAAAGTCAAGTCCGACACGTATCAAGTAAATATAAAATAAAGTTTTTTTTAAAGGTTCGTCTGTAAGTTAAAGTTTTTGTCGCATACCCAGATACGGAAGCTTCCAATAGAGTCATTTCTCGGGTTTATTATTAAATTGTTATTGTAAAATGACAGCTATAAATTTGTAGAATCACGGTTGCCTACTGCGTCCTCAGTTGACCCCTCTGACAGTAATAAGCGCCCTTATAATCAGTTTACGGCGCTGTACTTGCTAGCGTCTCCGTAAATTATTTGAATGAAAACATTGAACAGCACCTTTACTAGTAAATAAGAGAACAAAATTTTCAGACCCAAAGGGCTATAGATTTCGATAATTGACCGAACAAATCTATAGCAACTCATGGAAATATCACAGGGAGATAATTTTAGATAATTGGACCATAAACAGTTACCTAACTATTACGCCGGTGTCTCTGCTTACTTCGCAAAGGCCTTGGCGTGTAGATATGATTGGGATGTATTTTACCTATAGTGTGTTTTAAGACCTTTACTATTTTAACTCCCGTAAACAATATTAGTTTTTTTTCTGTAATGACATTGCTCATACCAGAAAGAGCTGTTCTACATTCAGAACAATAACTTATTAAAACCAATGCAAAAAAAAAACCGAAAACGTAGAATTATTTTCTGGTCTTACCAACGGATGTGCTATAAAAATCTTTTTATCTTAAAAACGAGATGGATTTATTTCACTTTTAATTAAACCTTTATGCTTTGAAGGATACGCCAAGGTTGGATTATAGATATATATTCATTAATATTTTTTATTATTTTTAAATTTAAAGTACTATTTCTTCTCGCTTTAAATTCCATTTAAATATAATAGTATATTTAAATGGAATGCTCACCTCGATTAATCGTTTTGTTTGTGATCTTTGAACTCGCTTTGCCTAATTACAATGTCAATCAAATAACACATTATTAAAAACAGTTTAACAGCCACTATAACGTCTCATTCTGAAGACCGATTAATGTTCTCGGCTAAATGTTTTAATGTTAGCAGTTAACTTGTACGTGGGATATTATTTAATGTTAAAAATTTACATAAAATTGTGATGATATAGAACATCACAATGAACTTAATCCATGAGAAAATAATTAAAAATTCTCCGCATGTTCTGAACCCTCAAATAACATATCGTCGCTAGCGAAAGATTTAACCACGACAACGGGATCAAATCCTTTCTGAAGTTGTTTTTTTATATATTTGTGTGAATCACGATCATTGCCAATACTGGAGTGTGGAGAGAGTATTTGTTTACATTACCATTGTAGTACGTATATTCGCTTGGATTGTAAGACAAATAAGCAGACATATTTCTTGAAACTAAGAAATTTACCTTGTTTATAGACATAATATATGGTAATGCAAAGTTCCCAAACTGAGGCTGAGCTGTTTGTTCATTTTGCTGTGTACATTTTCTGACTACGAGCGAGCTACTACGTACGAGCTTCTAGAAAAGTTATTGACTGGTCTATTTCGTTCAAAGTGATCCGAGACCACAACTGCAAAACTTGCTTAAACCAGCTGTGGAAACCAAGCATTAAGGCAATAGCGAATTTTAGATTTTTTTACAAGGGGCTAACAAGAAAAACATTTCTAGTATGTATTAATTTGATTTGCCTGATACAAATCTCGGTGAAGTTGTAAAAACCTCGCGGTTGGCAACAAATTAGTCATTAAAAAAATTGCCTAATTCACAAAAACACTGCCATCACGTGCCCCTGCTTGAATCCGCCCCTGTATGTTAAAACCTCTACCCTGAACTCTACCTAAATTCTTGCAAAATATTTTGCTTGAACCTATAGGCGTTAATGTGGAGCGGGCTAAACCAATAATCCAACATCCTGCACATTGTGACGTGGCAGATTCCGGCGTGTTGCAGCGAGCTGATCGTTTCCTAACTGCAACTTCCTATTTAGCAAACGCAGGTACGTAGTTAACTAGGGAATCGCATTTGTTGTATGAAGTGTTCGACAGAATGATTGATATGCTCTTTTTAAATACTTATTGTCGTCACTTGGTAAGATTTCATTGTGGGATTTCAAAACAACCTCCAATCTATTAGGAGTGGGCGATACAAATCGTATATAGATATTGAAGCGAATATTAGACCAATATCGCAATATCAGATATATATACTTAGATAAAACTATATAAGTAATAAGTATCTTACGCCCATATCCCCGAAGAGGGAGGCAGAGGCAAAACCAGGGCACCCACGACTAGTCGAAGATACTAATTCCCACAATGTGATAGGTGGCAAGCCTATCGCCAACCGGGCACATATCCTATCCCGAGTAACATTTTTTTTTAGAAAATTGGAAAAACCCAATTTTCTTTTTGTTGCCCGACTCGGGATTCGAACCCGGGGCCTCATGCAGTCAAGTCCGATAACTGAACCGCTAGACCACAGAGGCGATTGAACTGCTAGACCAAAGAGGCGTAAAATATATTTTTTGAAACACTATATTATTGCTTCTTAGCGATACAGTGCTTCGCTCGGTTCGGTATCTCGCTCGATATCCTAAAAACTTTATATATTTAATGAATCACCATACTGAAACAAAATATACTCAGCGATACGCACAATCGCCCCATATTAATAGCCTACAGAATTTAACCAGAACTTAACCTAACAATAATATAGTAAAATATTTTAACAAAACCACAAAATGTCATAATACTGCAGCTATTCCTAAGCATGAGCAAAGTATGAAGGGCAGTTCATTTATTATAACAATATTATCAATAGTCACCTGCCAGCGACAGTGAAAATCTAATTAGGCTGTAGGCTTAAAACAATTTCCGTTGCGATAATATTATAACTGATGTATCTGACAGTATTTGTTTGTTAATATTATATAATTTCAAAACATATATAGTTTCAGAATCTGATATATCAATATATAGTTACGATTCGATATCTTAAAAACCCGATATTACCCACTCCTATAACCTATGATTAATGCTATTTTTTAAATACTTATTGTCAGCACTTTGTGCAATTTCATTGTGGAATTTCAAAATAATTTATGATTAATGTTAAAAGTTAATTGCATTCGCTCTTTGCACTATCTCTAGTAGTATTTTCACGCCCATGTTCCCGAAAGATTAGGCAGATACACAACCAGAGCACCCACGACTAGCCGAGGACACTAAAATCATACTGCGATTGAATAAACGAAATTCAATTCTGGGATTAAAATATCTTTCGACTTGACTGTCATTTTCACCTGTCCGCAATGTGTTCTGGTTTACGTTTCGCTTTTGCCAAGTTAAAATTTGCGGCAATATTAGCGTCATTTGATTTATTTGTATATTTACAATCTTCAGTAAGTAGATTTAATTTTTATGGTTAATATTCTTTTTTAATATTGAATATAAGAATATTTGAAGCTATAATCTAATATAAGAACTCGGGCACCTTTTTATTGAGATTTTCAAAGTTTACCTTTCCTTTTTCGGCCTTTACTACTAGATCCTCCTCTGTGGTCTGTGCTCTAGCGATCCGGCGTCGGACTTGATTTCTTGAGGTCCCGGGTTCGTAACTAAAAAATAACGTTGCCCGGGATTGGATATGTGCTCGGCTGGCGATAGGCTTTGTCACCTATCACATTGTGGGACTTAGTGTCTATCGTGGGTGCCTCTGCCTACCTCTTCGGGGATATATACTTAAAGATAGATACTTAATTTATTTCGAGTACGATCTTTTAAATAACAAAAGACAAAGTTTAGCAAATGTCGCAGTAATGGCTAAAGATACATAGAAAATATATTTATCTTACATATCAATGAATATTCATTTCCTTGTATAAAGTCGATTAAAATATGAAAGTTTCATAGAACTTTCTTTACTACTTTTCATGCAGAATTTCGTCTATTGTACCTGCATAACTGTATGATGGAGTTTTTACGTATTTTAGTTACTTACGTAGGTATGATAAATATTAATTAACCTCAGCGCGAATACATCCTTTGTTTCTTTATATGGAAATGTGTTGTTGAGAATTAATCATTCTTTGTTGTACTAACTGCTGCCCGTTACTCCGTTGAAGTTTTGGTTGAAGTGACTTTCCGTGGTTAGTGTCAAAGAGTATATAAATACTACGAAATAAGAGGCCGGTCTTTCATAGATATATAGCAAACCCGAATTTTATATGTAGTTTGGCTTAAGTGACACAAGATACTTTACAGACACATGGTGAAAATGTATAACCCGTTTAATTTGAAAGTAAGTCTAAAGGCATTCCGATTTAAGGCAACTAGTGTCAAATGCAAAGAATGTATAAATACTACGAAATAAGAGGCGGGACTTCCATAGATACAGAGCAAACACGAATTTTGTATGAAGTTTACTTAAAGTGACACATCGTTTATATGAAAATTGCGCCAAACTGCTCATATGATTTAGGTGAATACAAAACGTAGCAAACTTGACATTTTAATTTTTTTGTATAAATGTTGCGCAAAACTGGTTAGTGTTGGGAACTAAAGATTTTACCGAAGTATCCAAAATGTAGACCCGTACCCGTATACCAAATATTGTGT
>NJDC01002255.1:45985-62705 GCA_002245475.1 Calephelis virginiensis | reverse complement strand
GCCCTACCTATTCCTGCCGCCATAACGTCATGACGTGTTCCGGTTCGGAGGGTAAGTAGCCGGTAAACTTACTTTTGCTCGAGGCCCAACATCCCGGCCTCAGGTTGGCAACGCACCATTACCACCTTTGGTGTCTCTAGGCGGTGGGAATTTCTTACCATCACTAAATCGTCTGTTTGTTTGCCTTCCAATATCATAAAAAAATATACTTAACAGGGCATACGTTTTCATGTATACCTTGAGGACACTAATACGTGAAAAAAACATTGTTTAGGATTGAATATGTGCCCAGTTGTCGATCGGCACATATCCAATCTCAGGCACTATTTTTTTATTAGAAAATTGGAAAAACCAATTCTTTTTTTGTTTCCCGACCCGGGAATAGAACCCGGGACCTCATGCAGTCAAGTCCATCACTTGGACCGCTACACCACAGAGGTGATATAACTAATACTGAGTTAATCAGGTACCTACTATGATAAAATGTTGTTTGTATCTAATAGGTAGGTATTATATTAACAAGCACTAATACAAACAAACCACATCTAACCTACATCTTCCTTATGAGATTCTATCTCTTAAACCGGAAATAATATAGTTTATTTAATGATTCATATTTTTTATGTAACATTTTGTGATCTGACGCAAAAAAATATCCAGCAAATGAATTATCGCTGTACTAATATGGAATTGCTTTTGTGTCCAACTCGCAGCGTTTAAAATGGTCACGAAATAAACTAAGTAATATTTTTAAACTTAAAAACTATAGTAATAGATTATTATCTAATATATAAAATTCTCGTGTCAGGGGTTCGAACTTTAACTCCTCCGAAACGGCTTGACCGATTTTTACGAAATTTTGTGAGCATATTGAGTAGGTCTGAGAATCGGCCAACATCTATTTTTCATCCCACTAAATGTTAACGGTGGTCCACCCCTAAATTTTCTTTTGTAATTTTCAGACAAAACTTTTTGTTCTTATTTTTTATGATACAGCATATGTACATACAACCCTAAATTTTCACCCTTTTATCACCAACCACTATTTTTTAATAGTAATTTTAGTAATTTAATCATTTTTTATCCGGGGCTGATAACTGATCAATCGTCATTTAATTAGTTATATGGCAAAACAACGTTTGCCGGATCAGCTAGTCTTATATATAAAATTCTCGTGTCACAATGTTCGTTCCCGTACTCTTTCGAAACGGCTTGACCGATTCTCATGAAATTTTGTGAGCTTATTGAGTAGGTCTGAGAATTGGCCAACATCTATTTTTCATACCCATAAGTGATGAGGGTGACTCGCCTCATTTTTTTTTACTAAAATCACATTAAAAATTTAGCAGAACAACGTCTGCCGAGTCAGCTAGTAATATATAGATTACGGTAGACTAGCAGGCAGTTTCCGAAATGTCATTCTATTTTTTTTTATACATATTAACATATTTTTAACATCAGGTCGGTCTAGACTTCTGAAGCAAACTAACATCTGTTGTGAACAGATAAATCGTAAAATCATATTAATTGTCGTTTAGGAAACTGGCTTTACCGTAAGTACTTTCGGCTAATCGTGAGTGCCCTGGTTGTACCTCTGTCTACATCTTCTGGGATACAGGTGTGACTATACTTTATTTTGTATCCCTAACAGAATACTACAGAAAGAACGAATAATATGACGACAGGAATAAGTGAGGCGACCATAGATTTAGTATGGAGGCGACAGTTAACGGCGTTTCAATTTGGCGACAGTTAACGGCGTTTCAATTTCCGGGGTTTGCAACTACCACTAAATTAAGGCTAATTTAGTGACAAAGTAAACAATATGACGTTAACCTTTAAATTAACATTCCTAGATAATGTACTCAACATTATCTAGAAATTTAAATGAATATCATTATTTAAACAACTCGACATTTTTACTGATTATTTTTATAATGAAGTGGTATTACAAACTGATAGCAGACAAGTTGAACTGACGTTCAAGTTACGACGGCTTATTTGACGTGATTTTGTCAGCGCTACTTCCGTAAACCACAACAAATATTATCTTAAGTTAAGGTGCGTTCTCACTTGGATCACTATTTTGCAGTAACGAGCTTCGTGTGCATTATATTTATTACTAGCTGTAACTGCACTTCTGTCGTCTACCGGTCCAAGTGTTGGACATGACTTCATGAGGTCTTGCGTTCGATCCCGGGTCGGGCAACAAAAAGAAAAACTTGTTATATAAATTGTTCCTTTGCTTAACACTTCGGGGATATGGGCTTGAAGATACTACGACTTTTGTTATTGTAACAAAAAAAATGTGTTTTTTTCAGATTTCTAATAAAAAAATGTTGATCCGAATTGGATATGTGTCCGGTTGGCGGTAAGCTTACCACCTATCGCTTTGTGGGACTTAAGTGTTAAGTTTCTTAGGCTATTCGTGGGTGCTCTGGTTGTGCCTCTGTCTACTACTTCGGGGATATGGGCGTGATGATACTTTATTTCTTTTTTTAGGTTTACGTACTGATGTTGAGATAAGCGATCATTACAATACATGTGTGTTGTTTAAATGTGAATGGGTTATTTGTATTCTGGTAATTTATCGTTTATTGTGCGTTAGTAAATGGGTGTGTGTTGAAACGAGTGTGTCTATGAATGTGTATATATGTGTGTTATTACATAATAATTATGATAGATGAAAAGAAACGTCACTCTCCGTTTCTGTCATTTTATGTGCATTAGAATTGAATTTTTATCTCTTATTAAACTACTTAACTTTTCTTCTATTAAACTACTTTACTTAACGGTTTTCAATTCTATTTTCATAATTGAAATGAAAATTTCGAGTAGAAGATTTTTTGTGAAAAACTGAACTCTGAGATATCACAATTTAACCTGTATGAAACTCGGCCAGGTTTGCTAATTACGTATGAAATCGTATGGCATATTTTAAAAAGACTAGTACGACAATCTCTACATTAATTTTCATGAAGATTATCGCCTCTGTGGTTTAGTGGTTTAGTTGTTGGACTTGACTGCATGAGGTCCCGGGGTCGAATCCCGGGTCAGGCAACAAAAAGAAAATTGGGTTTTTCCAATTTTCTAAAAAAAAAAAGTTGCTCGAGATAGGATATGTGCCCGGTTGGCGATAGGCTTGCCACCTATCACATAGTGGGGCTAAGTATCTTCGGTTAGTCGTGGGTGTTGTGGTTGTGCCTCTGCCTACTTCTTCGGGGATATGGGTGTGAAGATCCTTTTTTTATTAAGATTGTTTAAATATGTGCTATATTTACTTATACTTATCGAATTTGAATTCTTCATTTTTCACAGTCAAATGCTATTTTCAGATATTGTTCATTCGAAATCATTTTTAAGTTTACGTATCAAATTTCGCGCTATTGATCTAGGTGAGATGCCCCCTTAATTTGTAACTGTATCATGGAAAAATGCCTGTTATCAGTCATTCGTCATCTGTCCGTCAGTAAATTAATTTTATCTCATTATTATAGTGAGAATAAGATGTTAGAATCTCTCATATATAGCATAATTAAAATATATTTTATATAGAGAGTTTGGACTGAAATTACTGACAAAATGTTGTTTGACAGCCCAACTTCGAGTTAGTAACGCATTATAACTGCTTAAATAAAGTCTACAGGCAGCATTTCTTACAATCAAGGAATTAGTTTGTTACCTATGTTATGCTAAAGTTATTTTTTAGATATTAAATCATTGAAAACTAGTCTTAGACTTAATTTTCCACTAAACTAAAGGCTTCTCACGACTATTAAATTATGTGTATAAAACATCTGTTTTATTGGAATGATAAATATTTATTTTAACAATTGTCGCTTTTATAATTTCTAGTGATCTCACTATTAAGTTATCTCACGGCTATTATTAATAAACTATCTACGATAGAGATAGGCATACCAGAGTCTAAGATATTTTTATTAATATCTGAAAACTAACAGTTATAAAATAGCGCTAACTCTTAGCTTTATAACTTATTAATATTGGTCGTAAATCTCTATCGCTCTATCTAAATTTTAACTAAATAGCGTACAAGAAATTCAAGTTAATGCATTCTTTATTTTTAAAACGTCATAATCATAGTGAAAATAAAAAATGAAAATGTCAAAATAATAGAACTATTTTGACAATTATTACACAAATTAAGATTTTTTTGTCAATTTTCGAAAGCTATATTATAACATTATGTAGGTATGTACAAACAGCAAAGCTCTAAATAAGTGTTGCTTATGTGTAGCAAAAAAGTAGGAATAAAGTTCATTAATGTTTTTCATACATAAACTATGTTAAAAGTTTTTTAATGGACTTGTTTAATTTACATCATGTATTAAACTAACGAAAAGACGAAGAAATGTCACAATTCGAAATGTTTAAATTTGTTTTTTTTTTATTTTAGATCATTCATAATTTTCTATAGAGTAGTCGTAATTTTTTGACCCCCGAAGTACAGAGGAGTGTTATAAGTTCGACATGTCTCTCTATGTATGTGTTTCTTTATGGCATTATAACTCCTAAACGAACTTACCGATTTCAAGGCTGGCACGATGGTTCTTACGTCCATTCATTTAGATTTTGTCGTTACCGAAAATGTTTAATTTTATGATTATTTTTTAGAGTAAGTATGCCCCGAGCTATCTAAGTTATACGTGTTTAATAAACATACATATTTAATTGTTTAATAGTCACTGCAAAGTATAAAACAAAGTCGCTTCCTCTGTCCCTATATCCGTTTGTATGCTTAAATCATTAATACTACGAAACGGATTTTGATGCGGTTTTTAAATAGATAAATTGATTGAAGAGGAAGGCATACATAAATATTTCATAACCGTGCGAAGTCAGGGCGGGCCGCTAGTAGATGATAAAACAAAGATTAAAATATATTTCGGTTTTGTGGAGTATTATTGCGTTTCTTATTCTACCTAAGCACATTTTTTGTAGTATAATTAGGTACATCTACTTCTTGGTACATAAAAAAAGTAGATCAACAAATTACTGTAATCGAAGCTAAATCGCTGTATGCATAAATGAATATACTGTCGACCTTCCCTGAGAAAAACAATCCATTTGAGGACAGAAAATTGGTGCCACGTGCATATCTATACCCAGGCCAGCCGCTAGCTGATTGAGCGCCCGCGGGCAATAGCATTATGCCGCCCCCAACTACATGTGATAGAGAATTTTATTAAGGAAAAGGCTATTTGTTTATAATAATAATGTTTTTTGATAACGGAACGTGGAAAACGGAAAAAAATCTAAGGAATACATTTATTTTAATTCGGTAACTTAGGGATTTTCTTTAACTTCGCCAGTCTTACATTTCATAAATTACAATTGTGGGTAGGTACATGTATTAAATTTATATAATATGACGCTGACTTTGAATATTACACGATGAGTCGCTCGATTTGCCGCCCCCTTGGACATGTCGCCCGCGTGCTGTGTACGCCTTGCACGCTCGCTTGCGGCGGACCTATCTATACCGTGATATCTGTGTATTCGTAGGTAAAAACGTGTTTCCTTTCGTATACTATGGCAACACAAATACCCTTAGGAATAACAATGTACACAAGGAAATAATACATTTTGTGATGATTATGAAGTCTATTTATTTATGGTTTACTTTAGACCACATAACATAATATAGAGATTTTATTGCGCAATGTTGCATTTAATACCAAGGAGCTTGAACAGTATTGGTTTCTTTGTTACTATCGTCATTATTTATATATTATTATATTGTTTTTTTTTTTATTTTGGGATTATATGTCCGAATTGGTACCTGCCACTATCGAAACTGCTTACCACTTTCGTGTTTTGGGAGAAGTGCAATAAAAGTTATTTATTTACGGAATATGTGTGTTAAAAAGATGTCAGAAAATTATTTAAGCATCCCATAAAAGTATCCAAAAGTTTTTGGCTAAATCTGTAGGATCTTTCAGGTATGTAGTACCTACTAAGTTATCTTGAAAAACTCTCGTTATCTTGTAGTTTTTCTTTACGAAATTATACTGTCGTTATTATTTATTAACTGAAAATTTTAGGCTTTTTCCAATTTTTTTCTTTAAGTCTAAATCAAGATTTATCAATAAATTGTGATAGCTCAATTCCAGCGTTCTTGAATACCTATAAGACTAATTATTTTTAAAGCCGTTATCACGTGTCTTAATTTGAAAGCTCTAGTACTGTTCGTTCTATTGGTCTGAGACTGCAACATGATGAAAAATTGAGAAATGAATGAAAAAATAACTTTTCATTCGTCACCTGGTTTGGTGACTTCTAATATCCCACTTATTTAGTATTGATTTTATTTTTTTATATAACGAAAAAATAAAATCTTCATTTCACTTGGTTATCGAATCATAAGGTTAGTCCAACCAAACTTTGCTAATTTTTTTGTTGTGTTAGTTTTTATTATGCGGAGATAAAAAAGAACAATAAAAATTCATAGTAAGCATAAAACAACGTATTAGAATCTCATAGTGTTATTTGTATTTTTTTTTTAAATTTGCAAATTTTTCAGAATATGGCAGGAAATATTATGTAATTATTTTTTCAGGAGGTTTTTGTCAGGAGTTATAAACCTTTTATATGTGAAAAAAAACAATATTCATAGTTAGGACAGCACATTGTGTGTACTCTCAGCTAGTTACAAATACAATACAAAAAAACAACTATAAAACGTTGTTGTTGTTTTTTAATTTTATCCCAGTCGGGGAAAGGCAAAGGATCTGTGTCCATACAGCCACGTCTTCCGTACTAATAAATATTTTTCTTGTTATATATTTTCAATTTATGTCTTCCGTATTATTCTTTATTCCAGTCATTAGTCACTATTTACACAGTCTTGTCTGTGTCTTGAGTAAAGCGGTGGTTTCGTTACACAAGCTCGTTTATGAGATTTGGCGGCAGCGAGGAAATTCACGATACACCAATTTCTTCATGATTATTTGATTAGTGCACTTTGACTGAACAAAATCAAACTAATTCCCACCTAAATTAATCAATTTTACTCATATTTTACACTAAATTCAATAATTGTGAAAAAATTACGACCATCTTCATTCACGATGGCGCCAAAACTCCCTATAAAACGTGTTAAGTTAAAAACAGTTAAGTTTTTGTTTCGTTTTGATTTTGGCAGCATTAGATCAGCCAGGGTTTTCTAACCTTGTCGCATGAGGTCTCTCATTAGCTACGACTAGACCACGACCGGAAAGATCATTGAATAGAACAAGTTCCAGCAAATCTCATGGTACGGTGATTGTTTACTCTAGTAATTATAAAATCTACTTTAAACTACCAAGGCCAGGGTTAACATTTATTTTTGCAAATATTCGGATCTCACGTGGAAACTATCGAAAGTTGAGATCAAAAGTAACCTACTTTTTTTCTTATACACTAAGAAAAATATTTTTGCAAAATACACATAGACTCATGCTATCTCTTATATAACAATTTTAATTACTTTTTATTATTTAACAATATATTTAATTTTTATAATCATTCATGTCATTACGTTTCTAGTGTGATTTTTTTTTTACGGGTGTTAGAGTGGAACAACTTGTAAAAATAAGGATCTTATTTATTCTGTATGACGACATGTCATTGTAAGAACAGAATAACACGAATAACATGTTCAAGCCCAGAAGGAAAAGCAGGTGGTAGACCTACTCAATAGGCCCTCGGGCTATAGGACAGTAACACCTACAACATCATGGTTGTCTTTTAGATCACGGAGAGACATGGGAGTGGCCAGTGTGCTTGATCGCTGACATGTGCCATAAACAAATAGAAAAACGACCTATTTTAAAAAAATACAGTGAACGAAACTCGATAATCGTTTTTAATTAATAAAGCTATTATAGTATGAGTAATAATGCCGTATATTGGAATTCACTGATAACTTTCGCTATTGAACAAATTTAAAATAAAATACAGTAAATAATAATTATCCAAAGCGCTTTTATCTGAACTCAATATATCTGTCAACAAAATAGTGAAACTCAATATTTAGCCACATCATGGCAGCACTAACATCAAACGGCGTTGAAATTCTGTGCTAAATCCTTATTAATATGATTATCTTATTTGAATATCTTGCCAACTTTATAAATATTGCAAGTGCTGGTAGAGGAGATGAGAAAATATTTGATAATCTGAAAATAAAGTGTTATTTTTGTCCTGACGTTGAAACGGTAGTAGTTTATGGCAAAACCTATTAGCTTTTTTAAGTCTATGACGATTTTTAGACAAAAGAGACGGTTCTCACTGAGGTTTAGGTGCAAGACACGTAATCTCTTGCTAAAGAGTATATTCCTTGCCCATTTTTATACTATATCTTCCAATAGACTGGTTTACATTAGGTGTTTGTCCAAACAATAATTAAAACATACTAATGAAAAAAACATGGCGGCCGATGTCCTGGTATTGGCGCGAAACATTTTTTTCGATTTGTTGTGACTTCTTTTAGATATACGAGTACTCGTTGTTTTAATGAATAAAAAAAGTGGAACAGCATAATGTGGTTAAATATGTTGTAACAACTTTGATATACACATTTTCGCAAAATAGCTCTATTATTTTCTTTTAACTTTGGTGACCACCGAAAGTAAAATCAGTTACTTTCATGTAGGGTGCTATTTGTTATCATTTCATGACTGTTAATTTTTTTAACCGACTTGACTCCTGTATTTTTTTATGTATGTTAATCAACTCCTCAGCTTTTTCTGAAATGATTTTTTTGAAAGAGCGTACTTCTCTTTCATTCTCATTCAGATCTCATTGACACTAAATCTGGATCTTATGATGGAATCCTAAGGAAAACACTTAGGTTTTGTGAGCCTAGATGCCTAAGGCACTCATTGAAATCGAGTTCGTTTTATTAGGTTTTACTGCGTGTCGATTATTTATTTGATTATTTAGTCGCTAAACTCATATTATATTAATAACGTAATTTATTTTTCCTTTCATTTTGATCATATTCCCCTCCTTTTCTAATGGGTTTCATCCTACTGTAATTTTTTGGTTTCAAAAATTATCGACCCTGGTTTATATATTATTATTATTATTTATCGAAAAAGGGTTTATTCATTTTATGCATTTCATCCTCTATACGTATATCTTTTGATTTCAACGCAGTTTTCATATCGTTCTATAGTAGTTTCCACGTCACATGTTAGTGGGTTTGATTGATGCATTCGACCAGATTGTACTCGAACGGGACAGATTGATATTGTATCCAATTGATGAACTGAACTGCATCTGTATACTCATTAAGAGCATTTAGTTTCAACACCTAACTATGATTACCCACTGCGAAGTTGATTGCTATGTTATAGTCAAAGTCTGATGCTCCGACGTTCGTAGCATTAATGAGACATCTTATTTTGGAGACTAATTTAAAAAAAAAGATTAAATTTGCAAGGAAGTGTAATTAAGGTAAGTACGTCACTAAAATATAGCCAAATGTTATGGTGGCTCCACGTAAGGCTATTTTTGTTACTATTCGATGTCTGTTGTATGCCAAAACATTCAACATTCGTACAAACAGCCAATATAATGGTCTACACATGAAGCCAAATACCAAAAATTACCATTTGCTGTCAAAAGTAAATTTGCTGTACTATTATATATACGTTTATACCAAACTAGTTGCCCGTGTGGTTAATGGTCCCACAGGAACATTTTTTCAGTATAAAAATATCCTATCGTGTTAATCCAACTTACCCTCTATGTATATACCAAGTTTCATGAAAATCGGTTCTGCAGTTTTTGCGTGAATTAGTTACAAACAAACTAACAAACTTTTGCATTTATAATTTTATTATATTATTAGGATAGGATGAATTTTGCACTGATTGTCTGAATTAACAGTGTGTGTTTATGCCACTGGTTATATTTTATTGTCTCCTTTGATGAGCCTTTGAAAATGGACAGACGTTCGGTTAGCCGTATTTGCCAAATAGTCAATTAGGGCAAATATATTCTTCACATATAAAAGTTTTTTGTGAAACACAGCAATTGCAAATACAAATTACCATACACAATAATATTCAAAGAGATTTTGTGACATCACAGTTCACTACGTACTTTTCTTTTTTTTAAGTAATCTTGAATGGTTAAGACAGCTCTAATAAACACGAGAAATATTGATTCTTATGACAGATACCAAGGAACGGGAAGAGAGATGATCGCTCACATAAGTTTATTTATACCGTGTTATTTCGAGTCGGTTATCTGATTTATTGGTGAATATGTTAATAGGTCACACCCACTCAAGAATACTTACCTAAACACTCTAAAAAGAGAATTCGATTTACAAAAATAAACTAAATATACACTGTTACTACATACAATGAAATATGTATACATTACAATTTGCGTGAATTTCACAAAAATGCAATTACAACAATCTTTTTTTATATCTAATCAATTTTTTTTTGCGACCGCTTCGGTGGTCGAGTGGCTAACTGCATCGACCAAACGCGAGGCTCGGGTTCTATTCCCGAAGGTGCCAGGCATTTGTGTGATGAACATTTAGATGTCTGCATTTTGGGGTATGGGCGTTTAATAAATTTATTCTGCTATCTATTTAAGTATTTCTAGGTATTAGAATCATTGACTAACGCCCATATCGCAAGCATACAATTTGCTTATTTTGGGGTTAAATTATTAAAAAAAATAGTTTAATTTTGTTAAAATACGTATTGAGTTTTGTTTTTTTCTAATCTAAAAGCTACAATCTTATTTTCTTTGATTACTAGAATTGTTTGTTTTATTGAATCAGGCGTTACTTTGCGGGAATCTAATATAACAGAAAAATAAGGGCTTATTTTACATCTGCTACTAGAATTGGTGTTTAATATCTATTTGCGATGCTTCAGAGGGTACTAAGCAGAGACTGTTCGCAGTATCTCCATATAAAGTAGAATGTATTTTTTGTCAAATCAGGATTTCGATTGATACCAATGTGCGATTTAATGACAATTTAAACTCTATTTAACGTTTCGTCGTCCGGTCATAAATCAATTAATTTTAGTAAATTAAAATTTTGTTCTGCCTTTAAGTAAAATGTACTTACGTAAGCAATATTTCTTGCTATTTTATAAGTAACTAGTGGCCCGCCCCGGCTTCTCACGGGTATAAAATATACATATAAACCTTCTTCTTCAATTACTTTATCTACTGAAAAAAAACCTCATTTAAATCCGTTTCGTAGTTTGAAAGATTTAACCTCTGGTATGCCGCGACTTTAACGCTGCAGTCTGGATTGCGCGGATCCGCGTTCCGGCATGCAATGGATTAAGCATACAATGGGACATAGGGACAGAGAACGCGACTTTGTTTTATACTATGTAGTGATAATAAGCTGAGTTTGCAAAAACGTATATCTAAGATTTAAAACTGTTGGTAAAGCTTTTTGTGTATGAATTGTAGCTAGGATAAAACGATAACAACATCCTGTATTCAAGAATCAAGGGTTAGCGCATACGTGCCAATCACGTAGGTTTTAGTTTCATTGTTTTAGATTATTAGTATAGCCTAATTACGTAAAACAGAACCCTTATAGACACATGTCCGTCTGTCCGTCACAAGTATTTATTTTGTGCCAAATATTAAAACATGACATTTTCTATTTTTCTATAATATTATGTGTTTGCTACTACAGAACCCTTTAAGGGCCTATAATTAAATTTTTATGTGCTTGTCCTTACTATATCTTTGCACTTCAATATCGAGCAAAGTTATTATATCCAAATAAAATTATTTAATTTGCAATTTCCTGCCAAAAAAAATGTATACGTATTATGGCGTGACAAAACAGGCAAAATAGTGTGCCATGAATGAATCGGACTTACTGAAAGCTAAAACTCCCAAATATATCAAGCTCCACACAACACACACCATTAAACTGTACAATTAAATAATTTTACTTGTATTTAAGTATGGATTTCCGATAAGTAACACCTTCTATCAATTTTCAAAGTTCTGGTAATTAATGACTCTTCCGAAATCGTATGTTGAACATACTACATTAATATTTCGTAAAACACAAATGCTTTCAAAAAAATATGGCGATCTGGCCAGCTGAATATGTTTGGCCAGACTTCATCATTTAAAGATAACCCAATTTGATTGCAACTGTAAATATAACTGTTCGAAAATAACACGATCTCTGCCAAAGAGCCTATCGCCTCTGTAATGTTCCATTACCAGGTCGTTTTTTATGATATTGGAAGGCAAATAAGCAGACGGATTTCCTGATAGTAAGAAACACACGATGCCGAGACACCAAAGGTGGTAATGGTGAGTTCCCCACTTGAGGCCGGGATGTTAAGCCTCGAGCAACAGTAATCTTACTGGCTACTTTTACCGTTATTTTTTCACATTAATTGCTCTCTACTCAAGATACCGATAATACTCGGGTTTGGAATGTCAACCAAGGTTTCTCCCGGTTATCTTGATACCGGGTACCGGGTACTTCTCATTCTTAAATATCGAAATTTCAATTTTCGAACCCTTCTTCGCAAACTGTTGACTTTAGAAGTCCTTGTTGTGAACTTTTTTCATTTATATAATCTGTCATAACCATACTTTTAAATTGTACGGTTAGTGTGCAAATACTCCATTATTTATCTGAATAAGCCAATGCCATTGTTAAAGGTCGCGTACAATGTTTTAGTTAGAGATAAAAACACAAGTTTAATTTAACCGGCCATAGTTACAAATTGGTCTATTGTTTAATTGTTTATTTACAAATATAATTTATAATAGGTCAATAATGATATGCAACTGGTTAGACATGGTGATCGAGTTCACGGCTATATGCAAACATACTTTGCGATTAGAAGATTCATTATTAAACAATTTTTTGAGTTACTTTACATAATAATTAGTATGAAATTTATTCCTGTGCTATGCTTTTAAGAAACCTAAGCGGACTGTGTCAACCTATTACCGTCTTATTAATAAAAAAAAAACATTAAATAAAGTACTCCATGGTTAAATCTAGTATTAGTCTTTATTACAATGTGATACACATTATAATATCAACTTAATTTTACTCCTATGTTAATCTGTATTTATTAATAAGACGGTTACAGTTTTTTTTTTATTTTAACAAAATATATTAACTACTTTTAGTTGCACTCATTTAATTTGGATTTGATTTCAAAGAAAAACATTTTCAGTCAGTTTTCTTTCTTTAGGTTTTGGCCTTCACGTTAGTATTTTGCCATTAGTCAAGTATACATTTGCATCAAATTTTATATCAATTTTAATCAATTATAATTAGTCATCAGTCATAAGTAGTGAACAAGTCATGTCAGGCTCTTGGGTAAAGCGGTGGCCTGTTTACTCAAGCTCATGTAATGGGATTTGGCGGCAACGAGGAAATACACGATACGCTAATTTCTTCATAATTATTTCATTTGTGCACTTTCACTGAAGTGTTCTAAAGTGAATAAAACAACTAAAATTAGTTCATTTGTCTCTGCTTCAGTAATCCAATCCGATCAATGAAGTAGGTAAGAATAGGAAGGTGGACCTTAAGTTCCTACTCGTAAAAATGAAGTTTTCTTCATTTGGGTTCGTTTTCCTGTTTAGATTAGACTGCCTGCTTTCCTACCAGGCAGCTCGAAAGAGGCAAGCAAAGGTTAAATTGGTCATTATCAACACGACCAATGATGATAAAGTACTGCAACTTGTTTGGGATCAAACGCCAACCGATTCCTGTCGTTATAATGACAAAGCCATTTTCAGGTCCGGAGGGAAGGGTAGCCAGGAGTCTTGCACATTTAGTCTTACACCTTGGCAACAAGACATTGCCACCACTAAAAAATGAAGAACAACCGGAATACCTGCTAGGATGATTATGATCAGAAGATTAACATGTGCATCATCCATCGACATATAAGTACTTGAAATTCTATTAATAGTATCGTTAGCCATCTTTGATCAATTAATGTATAGTCAATTGCATCTAACATTGAATCGAACCTAACTAGTTAATTGACTTGAGGTCTATTATACTATTGAAGTAGAAGAGAATGTGTCTTTCCCATTCCGGAACAAATGAATGTACTACACCGCGTAGTTGTCTCTTGCACTCATGTCCTCGGCCTTGTTTCAATGTCAAAGTCACTTTTTTTTAATTTGTCCTATTCTGTGACAGTCTAAGTCATACGGCCTCTTCTTGCGTATTAGATATTACTTTTTACTGTTTTTCATTTTCAATTCATCTTCAGTTTTTTATAATACAGTCGTAAGTCGTCATGGAAATTCATGTTAGGATCTTAGTTAAATTGGTGGTCTTCTTACTCAAGTTCAGTGACTTTTGGCGGCAACAAAAAAAACAAGATACACTAATTTGTACAAAGTTCCACCAAAATAACTACTAACTAACTAATTTTACTCAACATTCATATAAAATTTACTTATCCGCAAACATATTTCTTTTCTCGACAAATAACCATATATCACTAAAAATAATATAAACAAAGTAAAACTGTTAAATAAAAAAGCTAAAACAGAAAGTCACTAAAAGCTTCAAAATCACTAACAATTTATTTTATGTTCTACTACCTTCATCCTCTGTTATAGGCCCTTTGGATTATATTTTTTTTAATAGTTGCCTTAGAACCCAGATCTCTAGCTATCTGTACATATCAAGTTAATCAAAATCAGTTCAACGGTTTAGCCGTGAAAAAGCAACCAACAGACATTCATTTGTATTTATAATATAAGGTACAGTTGTTAAGATTTTTTAAATTGCATTGCCAGTATTCAAGTTTCTTAATCTGCAGCAAGTTATCATCCGATTTCGTAAAATCAGCTCCAGTCAAATCATTAAATATTGCCATAGGTCGTCATCAGTCATATCAGGGCCTAAAATAAAACAACCGTCCTTACATAATAACATCGAGTGAGATCTGGCAGCTGTGAAAAAAAAAATGTATACGTGTTGCTCCGTGTTGGTCCGGGCTCCTTTGCAGAATAGACCTTTCTGCTAGTTAACTAGTAAAAGGCGAGCACAGGCTTACCGTCACTAACACCGGATTGGTGCCACCGCCTTACCTATTCAAGTCGCCACAAAGTGCTTGAAGTTGACGTGTTCCGGTTCGGAGGGTAAGGTAGCCTGTAAACTTAATTTTGCTCAAGGCCTAACATCCCGGCCTCAAGTTGGCAACGCACCTTTACCACCTTTGGTGTCCATAGGTGGCGTGAATTTCTTACCATCAGGAATTACCGTCTGCTTGTTTGTCTTCCAATATCAAAAAAAACATATTTTTATGAATACGTCACTTGTGCACTTTAATTAAACAAAATGCTCCAAAAACTGACTAATCTTATTTAATATGTACACAAAATTGAATTAATATTAATGAAACGCGTCTTATCTATCGATTCCGCTAAAACTCCTGTTCTAAAAGTTATAAGTGATTTTTAGTAATCTACTTATACGTAAAAGTGTCTTTACATATACACCTATCTGCACTTCAAATGATACTCGAAAATATGATTAATAAGTGACTTTCACACTGTATTATTCTTTATAGTACACCGCAGTAGCAAAACTAATTCGATAAGATATTATTCAAGCGCAATAAAACTTCAAAAAACCGAGTCCAATTTTATTACAATGTCGCAATTTGATTCGATTTTCAATTTGTTAGTTCCGAGATGGTCCGAAAGTCTGATCAAAGAGTATAAAACAAAATCGCGTCGTCTGTCCCTATGCCCCTTTGTATGCTTCAACCTTTTAAAGCTACGCAACGGATTTTGATGCGGTTTTTTTTATACATAAAGTGATTGAAGAGGAAGTTTTATATGAATATTTCATAACCGTGCGAGCCGGGGCGGGGTGAAGTATAACTCAAACAGCAATAGTCAAATCGCTATCTTATATATGTCACTCATATAGCACCAACTCCGAGTTGACCTACCTTCCCAAAGAAGAAACATCAAAATCTGTTCATTATTGGCCGGATAGTCACGTAACAAACTTACGAAAAACATAAGTCGAATTGATAACCTTTTTTGGCGTCGGTTATGTAATCATTATTGTATTTTATTAACAATGAATGTATTAAGTGATATTGGTTTTAATATGCGAAACTTGCAGGCCATGTATGCTAATATTATACTGTGAGAGTATACATAGGACTTTTATCAATCACTAGCAGTTTCACGCAGCTTCGCCTGCGTAACTTGGCTTCTACTGACTGACTGACTTCTACTTAATTTTGATGAAACAAAGCCTATGTCACTCAGGGATGACGTAGCATTCTAAATGTGCAAGCATTTTTGAAATCGGTCCAGTAGTTTCAGATCCTATTAATTTCAAACAAACAAACAAAAAAAATAAACATTTCCCCTTTAGTATAGATATAGATAATAATGGTATTTCACCAAGTGCAGACGATGGACTCTAAACCTCGAATTTTAATAATTACGCGGCAAATTTTGAAAATGAGGAATACTTTTTTATTTGATTACTAATATCAAGCGTTTTTCAAGATATTAAACACGTTTTAACTTTTTCACTTTTATTAATTGATTTCTTAATGAAGTCAATAATACCTACCATTTTTTATAAAGTTTCCGTGTCTTAATAAAAGGTCATAGACAATCAATTAAGACCACTCGCACGTTCCAGGGTTATATATTTAACTCAAAGTTAACTTTTAACATAGGA
>NJDC01002255.1:10374-35869 GCA_002245475.1 Calephelis virginiensis | reverse complement strand
AATACAAATATTTATACGCTTTAAAGATTATTATTAAAGTACTAACTATTAGCAAAAACAAATGTTAACTAATCACTTTTATTGTTACTAATGTTTTTTTATATGTTTTACTACACATACATCTACATAATACATCTTCCCGCCAACTCCCTCGAGAGTTGAGAAGTAGGCAAAGAGCATTGAGTGCTAAGTGTCACTTTTCCGTGACAGTTTGCTCCACATTCATTACTCTTTTCATACAGCCTAAATTTCTGGTACTCTTGACACCACCCTCGGATAAAACTAAAGCGATTTGTTCGTGGAATGTCAATTTAGTTGCCCGCTCTAACCTATATACCTACACTCATACAAATTTCACATTTGTATGTATTTCCCCGAGTTGGTCCGGGCTCCTTTGCAGAATAGACCATCTGCCTTCCTGCCAGGCAGCTCGTAAAAGGCTTACCGTCACTAACACCATGACATATTACTAGGTGGTAGAGACAACTTACCCGGATTGGTACCACCGCTTACTTATTCCTGCCGCCATAACGTTATGTCGTGTTCCGGTTTGGAGGGTAAGGTAGCCGGTAAACTTACTTTTACTTGAGGCCTAACATTCCGGCCTCAGGTTGGCAACGCACTATTACCACCTTTGGTGACACTAGGCGGCGTGAATTTCTTTCCATCAGGAAGTCCGTCTGCTTGTTTGCCTTCCGGTATCATAAAAAAAAACAGCCCTACATTTCGGATAAGTACTCTTGACATCACCTTCGGATAAAACTGAAGCGGTTTGGTCGTGGAATGTCAATTCAGTTCTCCACGGGTACATCCATATATATTTTATATTTGTACATATTTTAGTAACATTTTAAAACATTATTCTGAATTTTATTTCTGAAGAAGTCATAAATAAAGACTGAATATTAAAACCCAGAGAATTATAGTAATCATTTATTATTTTAATAATAACCAACGTACGTTTTAGACAATGTATATTAAAATTTTTCGAATTTATATCACAAAAGAGCAATTGTTCAGAAGAGTATGTTACGTAACGAAAAGTGTAGTTTGGAAGTTGGAAAAACTTGTTATTTGCCGTTTTTCTACGGTTTGGTGATTTCTCATGTGACTATAATTACTACCTATATACATATTCACATATGTTTTTTGTGGCCAGTGGTCAGTTATTTTAACGTTTATTATATGCTCATAATGGGAATATAAAATGCTCAAACGAGTATTTTTATTTACCTGTTATCTACACGAACAGATGTTTTTTTTTGGTTTTGGCATGAATTTGAGAGTCTGCCAAAAGTTTAATTTGCATCATAATTAATAAAGGTATCAAAGTCACCACTACCATCAGGACCAGGGGGCTCATACCGTATATTTTTATTGACGATCATTGGTTAAAGTGTACCTACATCAAATAGCTGTCCAATGATGTGTTTTATATTTGCTATGTCCTGTGACCAACAGAAATACGATGGAGATAGCAAATAAAAAACACATCATTGGACAGCTATTTGATGTAGGTACACTTTAACCAATGATTGTCAATAAAAAGATATTGAATAGACCCGCAGTTAATAATAAAATTAGCCAGTGTCCTTTCCAGTACTCTCATTTATCTTTATGCTGTAATAAATTAAAATTATTCAAAATACGGCCATTTTGACATAAAACATAGACAAACGTACCTTTTCTGTGAACTTGAAGTGCAAACAAGAAGACGGATTTCATCAGATCAGATATCAGCCATGGTTATAATAGTGCGATGCTAACCTAAGGATAATGATTTGAGCCTCTTGAGTGAACAAATTTACGAGTAATCCTTCCTTTGGTTCGGAACAAGACAATGACAAGCACTGGCGTTACGAGTAGCTACAGTTGTTGGTATTATTAATATGTAAAAATTTCGATGGTCTGTTGAATTGTCTTTTTCACAAAATTTGTTAGGATTGTCCTCTTAAATCACCAAACGAATTTCCATGATGTTTGACTTTTTTTCATCTTTACATAAAGAATTAGCGCTGACATTTTGTTTAAAGGAAAATAAAACTATAACCTAAAGATAGGGATTTTTTTTATACGAATAGACAAGAAAATTAAGGCTATGATCGTATCCTATGGGTAAGAAAATAATCGACATAGAAAACAAAGGCGGTTATTAAGTGTTGCCAAGGTGAGGCTTCTAATTAAAATATCCAGCCTAACTTTTATCAGCTACCTCTTGTTTCAATCAGGAACACGATAATAGCGACTAGAGGCCTTTTTCCGGTAGGAAAGATTTTTTTTAATACATCACATTTACAGTTTTAGGTGTCATAGTCACATAACTTTGAACTCTAGCGCTTCAAGTCATTTCGTTTGTATAAAAAATAGAAGTTAGCTGATAAGGATATATCTTTCGTTTACCAATTAACATGGAACTGGATTTCTTATTAGGATACTATTTTCCAGTCTCGGCTTTGCTCGCGTAATAATTTATATTTATTGAAAATTGTAGCCTGTTTGTTATTCTGATGTCTTAAATATGTTCCTGTAAAGTTTTATGTAATTCCCTTCAGTAGTTTGTGTATGAAAGAGGAAAAACCATCCATCCATTGTCACAAACTTTCGACTTTGTACATATTCTCCGTGTTGGTCCGGGCTTCTTTGCAGAATAGACCATCTGCCTTCTTGGCAGGTAGCTCGTAAAAGGCGAGCATTGACTTACAGTCTCTTACACCGTGACATCTGACTTGGTGGTAGAGTAAAATTTAATAATAGTTTTTAAATGTTTTGGTAATAAATACTTAAACTAGTTATAAATATAAATAATTGGCTTAAAAGTTTAAGCATATGTAATTAGATGATATTTTTTATAAATATTAAAATATTACATACATACATATCTTCACGCCAATTCCCTTACGGGGTAGGCAGAGAGTATTGAGTTCCAGACCTCACGTTCCTGACAAACCTGTCTTGCTTCCTTCACATTCATAACCCTTTTCATACAAACACGCCGGTTTCGGAGACTCTTGACACCACCCTCGGATAATATCCGATTGATCTGATCGTGAAATGTCAGCCTTGGTCTCCCCGGGTACCTACATCTATCCACATTCGCATTGTATATCTGCTTTGTCAATCTTTCATCTGTCATTCTTTCCACATGACCGAACCAGCGGAGCATGCCCTTTCGCATTTTAACACCAATATTTAAATATTTGTACACCAAAACTATGGTGGCACCTCATTTACACACTTATTCCGCAAATAACTAATTTTCTTTCTTTCTTTCTTTCGTAGCGACTCGCCCAGATTGGTTCCACTGCCTTACCTATTCCCGTCGCCATAACGTCAGTGCTTGCCGTTGACGTATTTCGGTTCGGAGGATAATGTAGCCGGTAAACTTACTTTTGCTCGAGGCCTAGCATCCCGGCCTCAGGTTGGCAACGCACCATTACCACTTTTGGTGTCTCCAGGCGGCGTGACTTTCTTACATCAGTCTGCTTGTTTGCCTTCCAATATCATAAAAAAAATAGGATTACGTCTCATTGATCTGAATAAACTAAAATAAGGCTTTTATTTATCCTCAAACAGTTTCGTTAATCTTTTTTAGGAATTACCTCAATTCCAACAAACCAGATGTAAGAACATTACGCCAGTAGGTAAGGTGAGTGTTACGAATCATGATACGTAGGATATCAAATTGTATTGCGTGTGTTATTTTGGTTGAAATTGCTCTCAATTCGATCTGAGGGTCAATAGTGCAAAAACAGTCGGTAAAGTTTTTGTAACCGTTCGTTTTAAGTTAGAAGCCGTTGGTTAACTGGATTTTGTTTGTACTTTTGATTTTAGTTGGTGTTGATATTGACATACATATCTTCACGTCAAGTCCTTTACTAGGTGAGCAGAGAAAATTTACAATTTTTTTACTAAACATATTACTATAAACAGTATACATACAAATGAATGTATTTTTTATGATATAGGACGGCAAACTAGAGACACCAAAGGTGGTAATGGTGCGTTGCCAACCTGAGGTCGGGATGTTAGGCCTCGAGCAAAAGTAAGTTTACCGGCTACCTTACCCTCCGAACCGGAACACGTCACGACGTTATGGCGGTAGGAATAGTTAAGGCGGTGGTACCAATCCGAGCGAGTCGCTGTGAAACTCTACCACCTAGTCAGATGTCACGGTGTTAGTGACGGTGAGCCTATGCTCGCCTTTTATGAGCTGCCTGGCAGGGAAGGCAGATGGTCTATTCTGCAAAGGAGTCCGGACCTATTATTAAGATCTAAGCTACACCCTTAACACCTTTGATTTATATAGACAATATGTTTGTTACAATAAGATATACCTTTGCTATTTTGTCTTTTTTAAATATATGAAAAAATATGCACCAACCTTACTTCTTTATGCGGATAAAAAATTTCTTGATGTTTCCAAATGATCGAAAATGTATTTTAATCATTTTTATGTTGGAGATAAGAAAATATAATGCTTTAATAAGACAAATTCTCGTGTGTATATTTTTTTACAAGTTTCTTATTATAACAAATCATGTTTTTTTCTTTTAACTATAAATACATATAATTTGGTACCACTGTACCAAAAAGGATAACAATATTTTACATAAATGGACAAATGGACTTGTACCTACATAAAATCTTTTAAGATTTTACAAATCTGTTTTTCCTTAAAAACTTGTTCAAAGAACAAAAATGATGTTAAAATTAATTGATACCTATGGATTTACCAAACACCTACTTCTATATAATACTTTTTAATTTATTTGAGGCGAATAAATAATGTTCTTCATAAATTTATTTTATTTTGGGTTATCGATATATTACCTCGGCTAAGATAAGGAGTTATTTATATTTTATTCGCTGTCTGCCTATAATACATTTTATTATAATCTGTCTAGTCGTTTTAATGACTAAAAGATATGTATTTTCGTCGAATAGTCGAGAGTGACATGCTAAATCAACTTTAAAATTAAAAAAACGTGACCTCTGGTAAAACCTACATGCAATATTGCTAAGGATTATCTCGATCACGTCAGCTTTCAAAAAAAATCCGCATTGAAATCGGTCTATCCGTCCAAAAGTTATGATGACACAGACACACACACATCAAACTTAAAATCTGTAAGTCTAATATATCTTTTTCCTTCCAGGTTAAAAAGATTTAATACATATATTTTAGTGGTCTAAGAAAATAACTTACGATTATTTTCGTGTAAAGAAAAACTATCTGTTTATTTTCACGTAATATTCACAAACCACACACCACACATTTAATATAAACAATAGGCACATTTGGTATACGAAAAACCCACCATTGCGTAAATAATTTGAGTCATATACTATGTATAATAATATATTAATCATTCACGATTACTTTATTGACTGAATTTCAGTATTGTATTTACTGCACGTGTGTCTATGTAAACAAACCGACGTATATCATTCATGATATCAATGACTGAGCCAAGATAAATCAGTGTACTCACCATTTTCGTGAGTGTAACCCCATTCTTGATTTGCCATCACAATTTTTAACTGATATTAAAACGAATGTGAGTCGCGTGCAAGCCAAGTGGGCATACGCGAGAACGGGTTGTGACTGTGTATGAGCGCGCGCGGGGAAGCACTATTATATCGTCGCGCGCTAAAGGCGGGTGCGCGGGCGGGGACTGGCGCGGTCGCGGGCTGCGCGCTACCACAAGCGCGCGCTACTCTAGGCCACTGCTTACTGCGCTCGCGATGTTACCGTATCTCCGCGCTCTACCCCTCTACGCTTTCTAATCTAGTATAATGGGATTATTTATTCATTTATAGTGCGATTATTTAGAAACATTGTTAATGTTTATTGAGAAATATGTATAATATAATCTATTTATAGTGTAATAATTATGTTGTAACTAGTCTCTACATCTCGATATCTTTGATTTTAGGTCATCTGAATACCCTTGGTAAAAATAAGATTAACAATTATTTTATGATTTTTTTTCTATGTGGTCTAGCGGTTTGGCGTCGCACTTGGCTTCTTGAGGTCCCGGGTTCGATCTTCGAGCATTCAACAAAAAACTTATTTTCAAAATTCCAATAAAAATAACGTTGCCGGGTAATGGATATGGGCCCTGTTGGCGATAGGCTTCCTTATCACAGTGTGGGACTTAGTGTCTTCGGATAGTCATGGGTGTCCTAGTTGTGCCTCTGCCTAACTCTTCGGGGATAGTGTGTGTGTGAGGTCGGCGTAAAGAATGCTTTTTTTGTCTAAGCGAATACATTTAAACGACAAACATACTGAATGATTCTAAAGTAAGGAGATTTTATATCATTTATTTTATTTATATCTCAATTTGCTATTTGGGGCAAAATCGCTATGAAATGGTTTTAAAATTCTATGTCTGGTTACCAATGTCAATAATTAAATAATCAATTTCATTGACAAATCTTTCTAAAAATTTTATTTAGACACTTTTTTTTTGTTATAATATGTCAATATACACGTTAGTAATCTAGACATTTGAAAATATTTGTGAAATTACAAAAAAAAATATTTTTGCTTCGTTCCGATGTTTGATTAAATATCGTTTGACTGTCTTAGTTTTAATTTATAAATAAAAGTAATAAAATAAAATTCATTTATTTTCAGGTTACATAGACCCATAAAATATAAATTTCATATAAGGTAATAAAGAACTACATAATATAATGACATGATATAAATGATTAAATTTGACGTTTGACCGCCTCGTAGGTAGAGTGGTTAGCTTACACGCCTAACTACACTGAACAACCGCGAGGCTCGGGTTCGATTCCCGACGGGGGCAGGCATTTGTGTGATGAACATTTAGATGTCTGCACTTCTAGGTCTGGGTGTTTATTAATTTTTTTTCTGGTATCTATTTAAGTATTTCTATGTATTAGTATCGTTGACTAACACCCATAACACAAGAATATAATTTGCTTACTTTGAGGTTAGATTCAATTTGTGAGTAACTTTTCCAGATATATTTATTTTATTTAATTATAAATATTGAATGATAACTCAATTCTCAATCTATGTTATCGTAATGTGAAAATTCAATTATAATTATTTGACTAATGCAAAAAACGTGCTCTTAGACTCACTTTTCACTAAAATTTATGACATTTTTTACCTTTGGAATCTACGATATCAATGACTGGACATTTATTTTTTATCGAATACAATAATACGTTTACAGCCGGAATCAGAGACGTTTATTATCTTTTAATCAGTCATTAATTTGACATTTACAAAGTTGTGTCTTAATGATAGATTAAACATTAACTGACGTTTCTAAGTGCGACAATTAGGTATAATTCCTGCCCCGATAGTCACAGTGCTCCCTAATATCATGTTCCATGGTGAGGGGTAGAGTAGCTGGTAGGCTTATAAACGTTAAGACAGAGGCCATGTAATAACGACTCATTAACTAACTTCTATAACATCGGTAACACTTATGCAATGGTTATCTCTTATCGTCATAGAAGCGTCAGTTGCTCTTTTTCGCCATCTTAAAACTTAAGAAAATCAATTAGAAATGTTGGTTTCCCCGTGTTGGTCCGGGCTCCTGTGCAGAACAGAGCATCTGCCTTCCTGCCAGGCAGCTCGTAAAAGGCGCGCATAGACTTACCGTCACTAACACCGTGACATCTTACTAGGTGGTAGAGTTTCGCAGCGATTCGCCCGGATTGGTACCACCGCCTTACCTATTCCTGCCACCATAACGTTCAATGCTTGCCATTGACGTGTTCCGGTTCAGACGGTAAGGTAGCCGATAAACTTACTTTTGCTCGAGGCCTAACATCCCGGCCTCAGGTTGGTAACGCACCATTACCACCTTTGGTGTCTCTAGGCGGCGTGAATATCTTACCATCAGGAAATCCGTTTGCTTGTTTGCCATCCATTATCATAAAAATAATAAATAATAATAAAAAATTGGTATTTTGTTGCTATAAGGTTATGAAATTTGATGGTATCTTCACATCCATATCCCCGAAGAGGTAGGCAGGGGCACAACCAGGACACCCACGACTAGCCGAAGATACTAAGTCCCACAATGTGATAGGTGGCAAGCCAATCGCCAACCGGGCACATATCCTTGGAAAATTGGAAAAACCCAATTTTCTTTTTGTTGCCCGACCTGGGATTTGAACTCGGGACCTCATGCAGTCAAGTACAACAACTGAACCGCTAGACCACAGAGGCGATCAACAAAATTTGATGGTTTTATGTTCTTTCCGCTTAAACTAAGATTGAAGGAATGTGAAAGATAATATTATAGCAATTTACTTACTAACAATTTAATAAATAAGCTTTTAAAAAGAGTTAGGCCTGCATTCAATAAACAGCAACCTGCGCTCGAATTATTGTGGCGTGTTATTATAATAATTCGCAAAATTTGAGAAATATGTACTATCAAATACAAATAAAAAAATACACAAATTTAATTTAACTCCTAAGAAGGCAAATTATATTCTTGTTGGTGTTAGTATATTACTTAGGTAAATAAAATACCAGAATAAATTTAGATAAATTTGGGCCAATGTCCCAATCGAAACCAAGACTCGCTGTTACTTTTTCGTGTTAGTGGTGTCTGTAATTAATCCCTCGATCTGCGACAGGACTAATATTATTTATTTATTTAAAATTTATGCACAATGGTGTATAAAGGTGCAATTAATGCAGCATGGCATTCTCTACCAGTCAACCTAACTCATTAACGGCCAATATTAATAATCAATCCTAATCCAAAATTTGCTGTCCAAGATTGATATTTTGATCCATTTTTATGTTATCGCTTGCCAATAACATATCTGTGGACAGGATAAATATGGCAATTAGGTATGGGATAGGCCGCCGGATACGCAGCTATCTAGATTGCTTGAAATCCATTAGATTGAGATATATTATTAACATTGGCCGTAAGAGAACTTAGTTGAATGGGGTGCACAGAAATAATTATTGTAAAAAAAATGTGAACAAATTATCTTTAACAATAATAAAATATATACTATGAAAATATAGTAAATAGTACAACGATAAGTAATGTCTGATATGTATAGTCTAATATAACACATATGTAATGGATAAGAATGAAAAACTCATACTGCATTTAACAACACTAAAATTAAAAATGTTCAATCACCCCCAAAAAAACATGTAATTAAGCTGAAAACCAATCTCGCTAATGTCAACTTTCAAACAAATTAATTGCATGGAATTAAAGATATTTTTTTATGCCTAATTTGTTGCTAACCTCGCGGTTTTTACAACTTCATCGAGCTTTATGGGCCGAGCAGAGTGCTCAGGCCGAGACATCATTATTTAAATGGATTGGACTGTTACCTTCAACGCCAGCTAACCGTACCTCGACTTGGTGCTGCGTTCTGGTTACTGAGTGGACTTGAGAGAGGCGGAATTAAATATATGCACTTTCATCGTTATGTCAAGTCTGATACTTATGCTAGACCAACATTATTTTTTTATAAAAATAGTGACCTCCAGAAAAACTACATGCAATGTCGATAAGGATCTGGATCATATCATCTTCCATACAAAAACCGCTTCTAAATCGGTCCATCCGTTCAAAAGTTATAATGCCACAGAGAGACACACATTCACACACGCGCGTCCACCTTATAACACCACTCTTTTTCTGCCGGAGGTTAAAAAGCAATATTTAGCAGAGTCAAAACATGCAAACATATTTTAAAATGTCTGAGATCACTGCTATTCTCTATTTTCTTATGATTTTTGGGTGGCTGCTTTCCAGATGCTGTAAAACAATTTGAGCAGGATTATGATTTAAAATTCTTTGTTATAAAGCACCTATTGTGAGAAACTGCAACGGTTCGTTCTGAAATAGTAGCTATGTGTGTTTCTAATCATTTTGAGTTTTAAAAGAGGTTTTTTTTCCTATAACAGGATTTGAAACTGCAACCTGTCTCGCTCGGCCTCGCTGTGAGCTAGCTTGAAGATATACTGACCGGCGCAACAAGTCACTAAAAACGCAGTATGAAATTCGGCGATAACACGCAGTGTTTTTTTGTGGAGTGTTGCAAAGAAATGTGTCGGAAGTTTTCTCTCACAGGTCGATAAAGAAGTTTCACTTCAATAAAATATGTTCTACTTTAATTGTTTTTACATATTTTTTTGTAGGTAAATAAACATATAACAGGATAAGGTAAAAATAAAGAAAGCTTTGTATAGCAGTGCCGTAACCACCAAGATGACGTGGAAGAACTGTACTCGGTGACCGATGATTTGCCAAATATTATCTATTAGCTGTAACAAAGTTTGCCGTTGTTTTACCCGGTCAATATGTATGGGAAAAAATAATGTATTATTTATCGCCTCTGTGGTCTAGCGGTCCAGACGTTGGACTTGACTTCGTGATGTCTCGGGTTCGAATCCCGGGTCAGGCAACAAAAAGAAAATGTTACATTTTCAATTTTCTAATAAAAAATGTTGCTCGGGATTGGATATGTGCCTGGTTGTCGATAGGCTTGCCACTTATCACATTGTGGGACCTAGTGTCTTCGGCTAGTCGTGGGTGCCTCTACCTACCAACCGCTTCGGGGATATAGGCATGAAGATACTACTTTATTCTAGTTTTCTCGTAGTGTAACGGGATAAAAAATATTCTATGTCCATCTCTTGGGTCTAAGCTCACCGAATCGGTGTAGACGTTCTTGAGTTATAAATAGTGTCCGGCTGGAATTGGTTTCTCAGCCGAAATCGAAACCGAAACTGAACTTTTGACCATGTTCTCAGTTTCGTGCGAAATTTACCTTAACATATTGCAAATTTCTAATGATAATGAAATATGGTAAACTATTTCTCATTTTTTTCATAGTCATACTGACAGCCAGTCACATAAATAATAAAGCATATTAACGCCCATATCCCCGAAGAGGCATGCAGATGCACAACCAGGGCACTCACGATTAGCCAAAAATACTAAGTCCCCCAATGTGATAGGTGGCAAGCTTATCGCCAACCGGGCACATATCCTATCCCGGGCAACATTATTTTTATTAGAAAATTGAAAATATACATTTTATATTTTTTGCCGTTGCCCGACCCGGAAATCGAACATCAAGTAGGAGAAGTCAAGTCCCATGCCAGACCGTTAGACCACAGAAATAATAATAAACAATAAATAAATATCCCCAGGGACATCAATGTGTGTGACTTGTCCAGACAAGTCACACACATTGATTCTAATCCCAAAGTAAGAAAATTATATGCTTGTATTTAGGGTGTTAGTAAACGACACGTATGCTTAGAAATAATTAAAATAGATACCAAAATTAATTTCATGAACCCTCAGAACCGGAAATGCAGACATTTAAATCTTCATAACACATAAGTCTGCCGCCGTCGAGAATCGAACTTGAATCTTGCAGTAGGTGTTAGGCATGAACGCTAGCTACTCCACCAACAAGGCGATCAATTTTCTCTTGAATTTCATTATTATTAGTTAAAATTCAAGAGACCACTCTTAATTTCGAATATTTTTTTTCAAATACAGTGAAATATTTCATTATTAAATTTAATAAAATTCATTATGCTGAAGTAAGGAGTCGATGTCCTCAACCCCTAACTAATAGGTACTTTGTCCGAGATAGAGTTCGTGGTCCTTATGCGTCTCATTTAGATAAAGGTTCATCATTTAATACCAATACGTTTTCGTTATCATAAGATATATGTAATTCATCATCATAAATTGTTTCGCAAGTGTTTATGAGTAAACTGGTAATGTATACATATAATAAAACAGCAATAAAGCTAAATCTGTACACAAAATATTTTGTAAAAATAATTATTGCTACATAGTGTATACAGGGTCACATTTGAAGTACCACAAATTTTGAGCTGTGGCTTTAAACGATTATGAATTAATAACACTTTCGATGAAATAATCAAAAATAAAAAAAATAATATTTTTTATGCAACTCAAAATCCAAGATGCATGGTTATAACGTAAACATAAAAATCATAAAACTGGACCGCACCAACAGTAGTCTCATTCGCAGGCCTGGCGATGTTATGACTCGTACTAGGTACGACATAGCGTGACAAGTGAAGCATTTTTGCGGACTGTTTTAGATAAATGTTTATAAAAGTAAATATTGCAATTTGGGGATAATATCTAAAATTCAATACCATTTAAGCCTCTACCCCATTACATTATAATTTTGCTGGTCCTTTCAAAGTAACCCTGTATAGAATACAGAACGCAAAACGAGGATTATAAAAAATGTCGGTTTATCGGTTTATCTTTCACTCATAATCTACTTATCATATTGTTACCAAATATTGTGTAGTAATATGTTATAGCCTGGGTCAACATTTGGGATACCTTTTACTGCGGAAATCTTTCGTCCCCAAAACTAACCACGAAAAGTTCGTACGAAGTCTCATGCAACGGCTAGTATTAAATGTAACGATTTCAGCCATTGCTCTGTACATTTTAAATGAGATGATATTAATTGTAATTTCTTTATTTGCAGAATATGTGTATTAATAAGATGATAAATACAAAAATATTTAAGTATATCAACATATTCTATATTATGGTGTGCAAATACTTTAATAATTATAAAAAATAGTATTGAATTACATTTATTTACTTTAAAAAAAGGATCTTCACTCCCATTTCCCCGAAGAGGTAGGCAGAGGCACAAACAAGGCACCCACAACTAGCCGAAGCCACAATGTGATAGATGGCAAGCCTATCGCCGGGCGACCTTATTTTTATAAGAAAATATACATTTTCTAATTTTTTGTTGCCTGAGTCGGGGATCGAACACGGGACCTCAAGAAGTCAACCTCCGACACCGGACCGCTAGACCATAGAGGCGGCTTTACTTCTTTTACTTTAACTTTTAAGCAAATTATTTACATTTATAACCAGTTTAATTATTTATTACCAAACATTTTAAAAATATAGTTAAATTTAACCCTATCTACCTTAAACTACCACCGTTTTCAAACTTTGCCAGACAGGAGAAGAAACGGCGAAACAACAACTTAATGTGACACATGACCTTTTTTGTAAAATACTAGCGCCCCGCCTCGGCTTCGCACGGGTATAAAATATACACATAAACCTTCCTCTTCGATCACTTTATCTATTAAAAAACCGCATCAAAAGCCGTTGCGTAATTTTGAAGATTTAAGCATACAAAAGGACATTCAAACAGAGAAAGCGACTTTGTTTTATACTGTGTAGTGAGATATTAGGATATTTTACCCGCGCCAAAAAAAATTTTGTGTGGCTGTCTGTAGCATCATAACTTGTGAACGGATGGACTGATTTGGATACGGATATTCTTTTGAGAATTTACTTAATCAAGATGCTTCTTAGCACATGTAGGTTTTGTTTTAAGTGCTAATTATTAGTATCTTCACACCCATATCCCCGACGAAGTAGGCAGAGACAGAACCAGGGCACCCTCGACTAGCCGAAGACACTAAGTCCCACAATGTGGTAGGTGGTGGTGGTGGTATATTTTTCTTGTTTCCCAACCCGGGAATCGAACCCAGGACCTCATGAAATCAAGTCCAACACCTGGACCGCTAGACCACAGAGGCGACTTAATTAGTGAGTAAGAGTGTTAATTATTTTTATCATTTTTCCGTGCTTGATATACGTTTTCACAAATGTTAATTTTAAAGTCAAAAAAATTTCACCTAGACAGGAATTGACAAGAAGAAACACCACTAACCGTACTACGGTTTCGAAAACAGAAAATATAACTTTGTTGTATATTTTTTTATTGACATACTAGAAATAAATACAACATACATATGTCTCCACAACCAAAAATCTTGTAAAGGTTTATGCGGGTGTGACCACTTTACATATACACACACATATAATAAACACATATGTAATAAACATATTTCTTCTAAATTTATGCATTATTAAATATAACTTGAAAATCACTACTCGGAACATGATCAAATTAATATGCCACCATCTAGAAACCATGGCCTTTCCAAAAAGAACCTGCAAAATCTGTTAGTTATTGACAGAGTAATATACAAAACAAAATAAAAAAAAACGTACTGTCAAATTCATAACTTCCTTTTTTTGGAATCAGCTTAAAGTACAGCAATTTTTGCAATATTTCCCTAGATATTTCCGTATTAAAAATACAAATATGCCATCACTACGTATAGTATAAAACAAAGCTGCTCCCTATGCCCTTTTTTATGCTTAATTCTTTATAACTACGCAACAGATTTTAATGCGTTTTTTTAAATAGGTAAATTGATTGAAGAGGAAGGTTTATATGTATATTTCATAACTATGCGGAGCCCGGGCGAGCCGCTAAATAAAACATACGATTCAAATATGCGCAAAACCCCACTTCGACTATTTCGCACGTCGCGATTAGATAGTTTACGGCCAATATTAATAATCAATCCTAAGCCAAAACTTGCTGTCCAAGATTGATATTTTGATCCATTTTTATGTTATCGCTTGCCAATAACATATCTGTGGACAGGATAAATATGGCAATTAGGTATGGGATTGGCCGCCGGATACGCAGCTATCTAGATTGCTTGAAATCCATTAGATTGAGATACATTATTAACATTGGCCGTTAGTTTAGAAGACGATTCCGAAACGATATCACATAATTATACCACATAATTTCAGCAACTTACTAGTAAGTAGTGTTTGAGTTATACTTAACTTATATATTAATACGTGATGCCAAAACGGGCGACCACTAGTAATATACTAATTTGTATCGGGTTATAGTAAAATAAATAAGGGACCACGCAAGATCTGTCTTATAAAAATATGTTGGCTGTTGGTCGATTAATCGCGTTACGAACATACAAAAAGAAAACAGTCGAATTGAGAAACTCCTCCCGCTTTGGAGTCGTTTAAAAATAAATTACTTAAATGGAAAATGAATTACAATCACATGTTATTATGCAAATCTAATCACAAACAAAAGAAAATATGAAGAACAATGTGTGTCCGAATAGAGCGGTTCGCATTTGCTGACGTCTTTTTCACATAAAAGACTTCTGTAAGGATTTTTATTTTTAGTTCTCAAATATTTTAAGTAGATAATACAAGTTAGTATTTCTCACGTGAATAACTGCGTAGTTACAGCATAGGAGCGGTATGTGGCTTTTAAAATGGACAATAAATTAACTAAGTAACAATAAACAAAACGTGTTTTCCCTCATGTTGGTGGGAAGACGTTGATAAGAGATGGGCAAATTTACAGCAAGTGAAAATGTCCGTTAGGGCTAACAGAACCCAATCTAATCGAATAACAATTCGACTAGATAAATCCAGTTAAAACAGGACTCCAACAAGATTTTAATCACAGCCGAATCCTTTGCTGCAGTGGACTAATGTACGAAATATAAATTATAAAAAACATTACCTATTTATTATAAATTTTTTACGTAGATCAGACTTTGCTGTTTGCAAAGATTAAGATTTTATACTGGTATAAACCGGTTGCAAGCGGTTTGATTCTGTTTTATCATATCTTTTATTCCTTTTGTGGTTTTGAATTTCATTTACTAAATGGTTTTATAAAGGGATTTATATAATTTTATGTGTAAAGATTAACTAGGAAATAATAAAGCAAGTTGTTGACATCGAATGAGAAAACAATCTACTGACTCCATTATACAGTTGACTAAAAAACACAATTACGTCTGACAAAACCTACGTGCAACCAGAGATTAGATATATATTGTCTTTGGTGCAATTAACAATGACAAACAATCCTTTAGTAAATTCAATGACGGTGGGGGAGTTTTGGCGCCATCATGAATGAAGATGGTCGTAATTATTTCACAATTATTGAATTTAGTGTAAAATATGAGTCAAATTGGTTAATTTAGGTGGGAATTAGTTTGATTTTGTTCAGTGAAAGTGCATTAATAAAATAATCATGAAGAAATTAGTGTACCGTGAATTTCCTCGCTGCCGCCAAATCTCATAAACGAGCTTGTGTAACGAAACCACCGCTTTACTCAAGACCCAGACAACACTGTGTAGATAGTGAATAATGACTGAAATAAAGAATTAATACGGAAGACATACATTGAAAATATATAACAAGAAAAAGATTTATTAATACGGAAGACGTGGCTGTATGGACACAGATCCTTTGCCTTTCCCCGACTGGGATAAAATTAAAAAACAACAATCAATGACGGTGGTAAAACTGACAGCGCCAAGTAGGCTCTAAAAGCCATATCTAGTAAAGAAAAAGAAGAAAACTGACAGCAAAACCGTGTAATAATGACCCGCTAAGTGTTTAAGTTTTGATATGATAGGGTTATCTTTAGGGTTGGCAGCTGCCAAATGACCTAAATTGCAATGAACGTCCTGAATCCATATTTTCGCGGTCTGCGTCCGTAACCAGGTCTCCACATTCAATTTAGCTTTTTTTAGATCGGCGCTGTATTTTTAACTTCGGACATGTCTTTTAAAACAAAAGACCGCAAGTAAAGTTGTTATATTTGTATTGATTACCAACAAAATTTGTTTTTGAAGAGTAAGAAAACTTTTATTTACATAACTAATTCCATTGTTAAAATTACAATATCTTGTTATAAAAAACACATACATACAAATTAATACATAGGTAAAACACATAACACATAAACATATATATGTTTTTATGACAAAATGTTGTAATTTTAACAATGGAATTAGGTCTGTAAATAAAAGTTTTCTTACTCTTCAAAAACAAATTTTATCTACTTAAGTATGTTCCGTGTAAGTTGTGTAATCTGCGACGGAGATCGAGAGGTGCTGTAAGACTGACGTGTCTATGTGTTTGTCCGTAGTATCATAACTTTTGGACGGATGGACCGATTTCAATGCGGTTTTTTATTGGAAACTGACGTGATCGAGATGGTTCTTAATTATATTACGTAGTTTTTTTCGCAGCTTCATTGAAAATTTCTTAATTTTAAAATTTTGTTTTGTTTAATTATAACTAATATAATAATTAACCTACTTACAGTAACAACACAGCACAGATAACCTCCTCTTTTTTTAATTTTTTTAAAAACATTCCCAACCCTGTTAATGATGAATGAAAGCGTAATCTGAATCTTGACCGACAAACCGACGAGGACAGGCATTTTAGTAATGAATATCTATTTTTCTGTACTTCTAGGTCTACGTGTTCATTAAATTAATCCCAGTAGGTATCTAAGAACTTTACTTTTAGTTTTTACAGAATCTATTAAATTATTCGTATGTTTTAGTATCGTTGACTAACATCCGTAGTAACGTGCCATTTTCGTACTTTGATCTTCAATTCAATTTGTGTAGTTTATCCAGGGCCTTCATCATATTTTTTTCATGAAACTGGAAGGCAAACAAGCAGACGGATTTCCTGATGATAACAAATTCACGCCGCCTAGAGACACCAAAGGTGGAAATGGTGCATTGCCAACCTGAGGTCGAGATGTTAGGCCTCGAGCAAAGGTAGGTTTACCAGCTACCTTATCCTCCAAATCAGAACACGTCAACGGTAAGCAATGACGCTATGGCAGCAGGAATAGGTAAGGCGGTGGTATCCGTGCGAGTCGTTACAAAATCCTACCATCTACTCAGAAGTCACGGTGCTAGTGACAGTAAGCCTATGTTCGCCTTTTACGAGCTGTCTGGCGGGAAGGCAGATGGTCTATTCTGCAAAGGAGCCCGGACCAACACGAGGAAATCCTATTTCTGCCTTATCGAATTATAAATCACTAGCCGGCTCGACGAACTTCGTGACGTTTGATATTAAAAGCCACGTTTGACAAAAAAAATAATAGTTTTTGTTTTTTCCCCCTTACCTACCCAGCAACTTTTCCAGTTTTTATCTACATAAGAACCTGCTCCTGACAATAACCAACACAAGAAAAAAATATTAGAAAATCTGGTCTATCCTTTTAGGTATGATGCGATGACCATGGTAAATTGGTTCAAACCAATATTCAAACTTTTAGGCAGTGTTCAGTACATTTGATAAAAATATCCACATGAAAAAAAAATGATGAAAATGACTTTCTGTTTTTTCTATATAACTGTATACAGAATAAACTCATCCAATTCAATTAAAATAAAAAGTAAAAACATAAACAGTCTGGGGAAAAATTGTAGGAAATAAACTTACTATATGACACGTTGTAAGCAGGGCGACTCAGTCCCTCGATGATTTTAGTATAAATCGAAAAAAACAATAATCATATACTTTTTCATGTGGACATTTTATATTATATACCGTTTTAAAATTTGAACATCTTTTGGAAGGAACTTATATATAGATTATCCTTAAATCACATAATCAGTCAGAGGATTTGCAAATTTTAATGAAGCCGATGAAACAGCATTTCTCTCACCATTTTACTACTCAGGATTCAAATCATGTGGCGAATTTTTATATGCATTTCTTTACCGTTTAGCGGATTTAGTCTTCCTTCAAGTTAAAGTGTGAAAATCGCTTGGTAGTTGGGAAGTTGATGATAGGTAGTAATCGACAATTACCCAGGTCACTGAACTTGTCAGGTACCTCGCAAGTGGTTCCAACTTCCACCGCACCGTAGTTACCTGCTCTTCAATAAACGTTTCCACACCACAATGTATTCGGTAAGCGCGATTCACACCAAGCTTTTTTTAAGCTTTTCCTACCCGAGAATCCAAACGTACGACAGGGTAGCCTTACTCGGTGGATATGTCTTCCGCACAAACTTAAAGGTTTGCTTTCTCTTTCTTCCACGGGAGGTGTTTCTTGATGATTCCAATTTGAAATGAAAATTACGTAGTTGCGGAATGTGTGTTACAAAGTTGGTACAAAATAATTTTAGCATTCTACCATATACTGCCACGTTGTGGTGTGCAAATATTTTAATATTTATTAAAAATATTTTTTAAATAAGTAAATATTTTAATATGATCTTGTATATCACTTATTTTAGTATTTATTTTTTATGTTGTTTACGTGCACAGTTATTCTATTCTATTCTTTTATTATTATTGAGCTATTCTATTCTATTATTTTTTTTTATATTCATTACAATTAAAACTATTAATCATAAATTTTAAAATGCAGATAAATTTAACTCTATCTACCGTAAACTACCACCGTTTTAAATTCTAGCCATTTAGGATTAGAAAAAGCAAAACAAACTCCAATTTAGTGTCTTCAATGAAAGGTTGAACAGACACATTTTAGCTTAGTTCACTTACTTTTTCAATTTCTTCTCCACTTTTCATCAGGTGGACTGAGTTCATTGTACCAAACTATTGATTTTAGAAAAGAAAATAATTCCATGATTTGACTAAAAGCTAAATATTTTAAATAGCATGTGATGAAACAGCGAACAAACATATGGCTTTTCGTGTGGTAAGGGACAACCCTGGTCTATAGTTAGGTACTATAGATGTTATTGTTCCATCGCGTTATGTTGTTATGTTCACTTGTGCAAGTCAACCGGCTACTTCACTTTAAGTACAAAGCTTAACAGTAACGAATACTGATATACTGGTACAATGGTAGCAGGAATAGGTAACGCTATGTTACCGGCTAGCTGTTGATCAGCATTCTGTCACCTAAGAAAGCTAGTTGGCTTGTAGCTGCATCTGTCTGATGTTCTGTTGACTGATTATAGTGAAAGGTCTTTTGTGCAAGTTTTTCAGCTACCCTACCCTACAGATCGGAACACGGCCATATCAAACACTGTAATTTTGTAGGCTTGAGCAAGTTTCTGCAGAGCACTCTACCACCAATGGTCTACTCGTAGTTGGTAATAACCAAAAATATTAGTAGCCAAAAATTAAACTGCATCCTTAAATAAATTACGTTCGCTTTGTGGATTGTCTTATTATACACGTGTAAATAGCCCTTAAATTCTAAACTGGGCCTTAAAATCGTGGTTTAGTTGGTGGTTTTAGAGCTTCAACGTTGACCCAGTAACACCGTAACTCTTTCTTAAATTAGGTCCATTTATACAAATTGGCGTTTTGTTTGAGATAAACAGAACGTCAAATGTTTTAAATATAGTATATTTAATGAATCAAAATACAAACCATTTCAGTTATCTTTGCACTTTTGCTATTTTCTTGTTAGTACATAGGTTGTTATGAATACTTCGAGCCGTTTCCCCACGTCTGGTGCCACGATAAAACTCTTACTCGAAAATATTTCAAGCCTACCATTTTGTAAACAACAAAAAAACAGAAGGAAAAACAAATAAATTGCAGCTTCCCCGTGTTGGTCCGGGCTCTTTTGCAGAATAGACCATCTGCCTTCCTGCCGGGGAGCTCGTAAAAGGCGAGCATAAGCTTACCGTCATTAATACCGTGACATCTGTCTAGGTGGTAGAGTTTCGCAGCGACTCACCCGGATTGGTATTACCGCCTTACCTATACCTGCCGCCATAACGTCATGACGTGTTCCGGTTTGGAAGGTAAGGTAGCCGGTAAACTTACTGTTGCTCGAGGCCTAACATCCCGGTGTCAGGTTGGCAATGCACCATTACCACCTTTGGTGTCTCTAGGCGGCGTGAATTTCTTACCATCAGGAAATCCGTCTGCTTGTTTGCCTTTCATTATTATAAAAAAAAACATATAGTCGAATTACGAACCTCATTTTTTTGGAGTCTGTCAACAACAATATTATAATAATATAAACAATACAATAAGTGTTGTTACGCAAAGAATTTATTTGACTGTAATTTGTCAATCTTCGTTTAATAGACCATTGATTATATATCAACTGTGTAAATCCGGTCAGAGAACAGTATATTGGTATGCGCACCTCGTTCCCCAATAAAATTAGTTTTGCGCAACTGGAATCGTAACAAAGGTGTTTTCGTCATAAAAAAGTTATGAGCACTCAACTATCTTCATTAAATATGCCAGTCTGCATAAAACGTACCAAATCTATTACAAGAACAGTTTTATAACTTCAACTGCTTAAAAAGTTTGAATACTTTTATTTAAACTAACATATAGAATCTATACTTGCTATCGTCGGCACTTGGATGAATTCCATTGTATACACACGTTTTTTTGTAGTTAACTCTTGTATTTATCCACTACACACTTTATTTAACAATTTCTGTTACTTTCTGGCCAACCGGTTTCTTTTTTTACAGCATCATCAGGGCCTTGAAACTAAAACTTTTTTTCTTTAGTTTCAAAGAATATAGACAATTATAAACAAAATATTTCTTAATTTTTCGCCAGTAGTATAGTTTCGCCATTTCAAGGAGCGCCCTCACATCATTTCTGTTTATTTTTTAAGGCTTCATAACACTGTAATGTAATAACGCGCTTTAAGCGTTCCAAATATTCCGATGCGTCCTCACGAATATCTAAAACTAGACCTAGAATAATTTATTATAACATTTTAGTGTGCACTAATAGTTCACAAAATTCTTTAATTAAATACGAAGAAAACAAAACACTTGATTGTGTTGCCAGGTGTTTCGTTGTCATTCGTATGCATACAGCTCGATAGGAAGAGTCGTAAATTCCGGCTTTTCTTGTCATAAAAACCTTCTGACAACAACTAACCCGACAAAAAAAGATTTTGTGTTTTGTGTGTGCGCGCAAACGTGTGTGTGTGCGTGTGCGCGAGCGTGCGTCTGTTTGTGGCATTATAACGATGCGGATTTTGTTTGGTTGAAAATTGACGTGATTGAAATGGTTCTTATTTGTGTGGCATAGCCATGCACCGGGCGGCAAACTCAGACGTGATTGACGACTGCAATTGCTCTATTTTGTAATGTAAATTCGTACATACAAATCATCATTTTTGCGAGACTGGGGGGCTTATTCGAAATTTTAGTACATTTTTTTTGTATTGTTTTTGGTTTGCTATCTGATCATATGTTTTTTTTTAAATTTAGAAGTACATAATTTAAAGAAAGCTAATGTCTTATAAATTAGTGTTTTAGCTATTTTCATTGTATATCTATATGTATATAGATTTACATTTAACTAGATCAGTATTTCCTAAAGTGATCGGTAACGACCCCATGAAGTCTAAAGAGCGACCCTCTTTAGACTTGAGGCAAACCTGAAAAAATGGTTTTATTAAACTCCAGCCGAGACAAGTATGTCACTATTGAGTTTTTGATGAGAAATAACTAAGAGGGGCGCTATAAAATAACTGATTTTCAAAGGCGTTACATGAAATAAGTTTGGGAACCTCTGATCTAGGCATATGCAAAATTTAGATTTTCTATCTTATCTGCATGGGCATTAGACCAAAAATCTATGTGTCAGTTAATAAAACATAGAGATTACGATTTTTTTTTTCGTCAATATCTTCTTCTAATGAGTAAACTTACATTCCACGATCAAACCGCTTAAGTATTATCCGAGGATGGTGACTTTTTTTAATGTGCTGGTGACCTCGCAGTTTTTACAATTTCACCGGACTTTTATGGACGAGCAGAGTACCCAGCACAAGACATCGTTATGTATTAAAAATGAGCACCTTGACTCTAATTCATTCATGTTGTATGGAAGCGAGAGTTGGGCTTCCCAGAATAAACATGATTCTGTGATATAATGCTCTTTGACCGCATATGTCCGCGATCCAAGAAAGAGTGTGATTGAAAGGAAGTGTTCGTGTTAACATAAGAATGGGCATGTTCCGCTGGTTCGATCATGTGGAAATAATGGCAGATAAAAGATTGACAAAAGCAAATTTACAAAGCGAATTTGAATGAATCTAGGTATTCGGGGAGACCTAAGTTGACATGGCATGTTCAAATCGCTCGGGTATTATCCGAAGGTTTCTTTTTTTTATAATATTGGAAGGCAAACAAGGAGATGGATTTCCTGAGTAAGAAATTCACGCCGCCTAGAGACACCACAGGTGCGTTGCCGACCTGAGGCCGACATGTTAGGCCTTGAGCAAAAGTAAGTTTATCAGCTACCTTACCCTCCGAACCGGAACACGTCTACGGCAAGCACTGACGTTATGGCGGCAGGAATAGGTAAAGCGGTAGTACCAGTCCGGGTGAGTCGCTGTGAAACTCTTCCACCTAGTAAGATACCACGGTGTTAGTGACGGTAAGCCTTTGCTCGCCTTTAGCGAGCTGCCTGGCAGGAAGGCAGATAGTCTATTCTGCAAAGGAGCCCGGACAAACACGGAGACAGGTGGTATCAAAAGAATCCAAAACCGGCGTGTTTGTATGAAAAGGGATTCTTGCAAGCCAGAAAGGTTTGCAAGATTCGTGAGATTTGACACTTGACACTCTCTGGCTACCCCGTAAGAGTCTTAACGTGAAGATAAGTATGTTCATGCATAAATAAAATGTAGCTTCACGCCCATATCCCCGAAGAGGTAGGCAGAGGCACAGCCAGGGCCCATCGCCAACCAACACATAGATTTTTGGTCTAATGCTCATGCAGATAAGCTAAAAAATCCAAATTTTGCATATGCCTAGATCAAAGGTTCCCAAACTTATTTCATGTAACGCCCACTTTGAAAATCCGTTAATTCATAGCGCCCCTCTTAATTATTTCTCATCAAAAAACTCAATAGTGACATACTTGTCTCGGCTGGAGTTTAATAAAACCATTTTTTCAGGTTTGCCAGAAGTCTAAAGAGAGTCGCTCTTTAGACTTCAGGGGGTCGTATAGGATATGTAACATTTTTTATTAGAATATTGAAAAAAACCCTTTTTCTTTTTTTTTAATATTTTTTTTAAATGTAGCTTCAGATGAGCGAAGTTACGGACGACGGTTAGTTTTTGGTTCTCCAGTAACAGTTTATTTAACTTTATTTGACTGGATGAGTTATTGACGTCTATGTTTGCTCAAACACTGCTTTTAATACTGATGAATGTTGGTAGAGAATAATATATCTCCGCCAAGGACAGGCATTGTGTGTAAATTTGAGTGTTCCAACAGTCGTTGGCGTCTAAAATAAATCAAGTTTTTTGTTTCTTAGAGGCTATTGTAGAAACTATGATTACGAATTTATATGAGCTATAATATAATATGTAAATCTAATTTATTTCGCTTCGTGCCGGAAAACGATAGTACCAGGCGAAATAACAATGAAGAAGTTAGCATGAAATCTGCTTAAATTGCGTTATGCTATCATCATCATTATCACTTCTGTGGTCTAGTGTTAAAGTGTTGGAATTAGTTACATGAGGAATCGGGCTCGATTCCCGGGGGATCGGATTGTGACTGGCTGGTGATAGGTTTACTTCCTATCAAATTGTTAGATTATTTTTAGAAAATCGCATTTGTTCTGGTTGTAGGTACCTCTGTTTTTCGGAGATACAGGCGTGAAGAGACCTACCAAGTCTGCGGTCTAGGCTAGTATGTCATCGTCATCATACTAGCGTTTATCCGGTTTGTTCCTTACATTAACTTGGAACTCAAGGTCCACCTTCCTACCCTTCCGGCTCTACTTCCCTCCGTCTTTTGTATCACTAACTTTTATATATTCCAGTCCATTGCACACACAGAACACATGTCTTGTTCCACTACATCTTTTTTACCATATCATAATCTCGGAAGGCAAATAAAGCAGATGAATCTCCTGGTGGTTAGAAATTCACGCCGCCTAGAGACACCAAAGATTGTAATTGTGCGTAGCCAACCTGAGGCCAGGATATATGCCCCGAGCACAAGTAAGTTTACCAGCTACCTTATCCTCCGAACTTATGCCGAAAGTTATGGCTGCAGGAAAAGTTTAGGCGGTGGTACCAATCCAGGCGAGTCGCTGCGAAACTCGGTGGAGTCGGTCTAACTAGCGTTTTTTAGGTCGGCCTTATTTACCTACATGGACGTTTTCGGTTTGCCTACATATATATTATATACATATCTTCAAACCAAATCCCATATATAATAAGCTGAGGGTGTCGAGTGCCAAATGTCACGACCCTGGCGGACCTGCCTAGCTTCCTTCACAATAATTTCGGTGACTCTTGACACCACCCTCGTATAAAATAGCGGATTCGGATTTATGTATATGTTACAAGAAGTTAGTTGATCTAGATGAAATTAGAGAAAATTCTGTCATTTCATAGGTCATGTCAACAAGACGACGTAATAATTATCAACAATAACGATAAAGTTATCGGTCATAGGCGCAAGCGACGCGTTTAAGTGCAACAGGTCTTAAATAAACAATGTTAACACACAAAATCATAAATCAGTGAAATACCTATGTTAAGCGAAAAGATACATAGAATCCTAGCTGTTGCGTAAAACTGCCCAGTACACGCGAAAGTGTTTGCAAGTCTGCACTCATCTGCATTCTGCGCCAAAGAGCAAAGAGTATATAAATACTACGTAATAAAAGGCGGGACTTCCATAGATACATAGCAAACCCGAATTTGTATAAAGATTACTTGTAAAAGTATAACCCGTATAATTTGAAAGTAAATCTAAAGGCATTCAGATATAAGGCAACTAGTGTCATATGATTTGGGCGAATAAAAAACATAGCA
>NJDC01002255.1:0-10350 GCA_002245475.1 Calephelis virginiensis | reverse complement strand
TGATATGAAAATTGCGCCAAACTGCCAAAGAGTATATAAATACTACGTAATAAGAGGCGGGACTTCCATAGATACATAGCGAACCCAAATTTGTATAAAGTTTACTTGAAAAATTATAACCCGTATAATTTGAAAGTAAGTCTAAAGGCCTCGCCTCTGTGGTCTAGCGGTCCGGGTGTTGGACTTGACTGCATGAGGTCCCGGGTGCGAATCCCGGGTCGGCCAACACAAAGAAAATTGGATTTTTCCAATTTTCTTTGGATTGGATTTGGAATTGGATTTTTCCAATTTTCTAATAAAAAAATTTTGGTCGGGATTGGAAATGTGCCCGGTTGGCGATAGGCTTGCCACCTATCACATTGAGGGGCTTAGTGTCTTCGGCTAGTCGTGGGTGCCTTGGTTGTAACTCTGCCTACCTCTTCGGGGATATGGGCGTGAAGATACTTTACTTTTTAAGTCTAAAGGCATTCAGATATAAGGCAACTAGTGTCATATGATTTGGGCGAATAAAAAACATAGCAAACTTATTTTTTTTATATGAAAATTGTGCTAAACTGTTCTGCGCTCTGCATAATGAGTACGCAAAACATTATTGATGTGTTTTCTTTTTTCATTTAATTTTGGCATGGGTGTAAACATCTGCCATTAGTCAAATAGAAAAGATCTTTCGTAATTATTGAATTTCGTGTACTTATTGAGCAAGATAATTAAAAAATCAAACATGATTAATAACCCCCGACAAAACCTATGTGTACCTTATGTAAGACCCATCTCGATCATATCAGCATTCAAACCAAAAAATCTGCATCGAAATCCACACATCCATTCAATAATAATAACGCCACAGAAGTTACACACACAGACAGGTTAAACTTGTAACACCCCTCTTTTTCCTTCGGGAGCTAATCAGTCAATTTTGATGCTAGTCAAAGTACGCAAGTGAACGTAACGATGTACTTACTAACATTGTATCCTTACACTTCAATTAAAAGATACCTTATTTAGAGAACATAGCTAATAGTACAATTATCTGACCATCTATAACATAATTGAGTAGTTAGGGTACAATTGTATGTAATTACAATAATTTTAAAATTCTTGTAAGGAAAACAATAGTGTTAATGAATTCTATACTTAAAGTGTCCCGCCCATTGTTTAAATTCTGTAGTTACAGTACCAGAATATATTCAGCACAAAAGGCAGCTATTGTGTTGACAGTAAATACCTACCTATTTAACAGTATCGCTACGTAGCTATGTACTATGGGGACAATTGTTGTTGAGTCATTTTTATTATTTTTTTTAACTCTTTATTGTACACAACAAAAATTACAGTAAAACTTAAGACTAAAATAAAAGTAAGTTCAAAGGGCAAGCTTATCTCTAATGAATGAAATTTCTTCCAGCCAACCCGTTAAAGGAAAACAATAAATGGAATATGTAGACCTGGAGTGCAAAACTATGCTAAAAAATAATTACATACTAAGCAAAAATACAAATAAACATATTATATTTCAGTGTTATAACTACCTACACAAACAAAGCTAAATAACTCTACGGAAAAGTTCCTTTAATTGTTTTTTGAAAGAAACAATTGTTTCACATTGACAAATCTCACTAGGAAGAGAGTTCCATAACAAAACAGCATGATTTGATGATGATTTTTCATAGTTTTTTCCCTTTTTCTTTCTTTCTTTTTCCCTTCCCTGGACTTGAACAAATAATTCAAAACCAAAATTACCCAAATCGATTCAGCCTTTCACGAGTTTTAGCGAGACTAACAAACAGCAATTGATTATTAATTATTGTTAAAAAATTAAAATGTAACGGACGTCTTGGCTAAGAAATTTATTTTCCGTCAGTTCACCTAAAAGTTTCTAATTTCGATTCAAATAATGGTTTCTACATTTTGTTATGTAAGCATCTTCACGCCCATATCCCCGAAAGGGTAGGCAGAGGTACAATCTGGGCACCCATGACTAGCCGAAGACACTAAATCCCACAATGTGGTAGGTGACAAGCCTATCGCCAACCTGCGCATATTCTATCCCGAGCAACATTTTTTATTAGAAAATTGCATAAACCCAATTCTATTTTTGTTGCCCGACCCGGGATTCGAACCCGGGACCTCATGCATTCAAATACAACAACTGAACCGCTAGATCAAAGAGGCGATTATACAATTTATATGAATAAGAACATGAATTGTGTTCAAAAGTACCTAAAATGACATATCCGATACCAATTTCCAATTTGCATGAATTACTCTTCAAACAACACATTATTAACTAAGCAATAAATATTCCGCCAAATAAATATAACAAGTGCTAACACAAGAAGCTTGATAATGTGTAAAGTTCTAAACAAACATGCAAACAAAATTAAACAGTAAATAAACTAGACCGTCATGTTTAACCGGTAAGAATAATCATACATGTAACTAGTTTTTCGACAGTATTAGATGATCTCATTGACCGCGTCGTTAGTCGAGTAGCTAGCGTACACGCCTAACTATACCGATCAAACGTGAGTCTCGGGTTCGATTCCCGACGGGGCCAGGCATTTGTATGATGAACATTTATCAGCATTTCTGGGTCTGGGTGTTTATTTAATTTATCCTGGAATCTATTTAAGTGTTTCTGTGTATTGTAATCAACGTGAAGCATCATCATCATCATCCGGGGGACGTCCACTGCTGGACATAGGCCTCCCCCAAAGAGCGCCACAAGTCACAGTTGCCAGCCGCTTGCATCCAGCGACTCCTCGCGACTTTGACCAGATCGTCAGTCAACGGGTGGGAGGTCGTCCATCACTCCGTCCTCCGGTGCGGGGCCGCCACTTCAGAACCTTTCTTCCCCAACGGTTGTCGGTTCTGCGAGCAATGTGGCCTGGCCATTGCCACTTCAGCTTGCTAACTCTCTGAACTATGTCGGTTACTCTCGTTCTCTTGCGGATCACCGAATTACGGATCATATCTCGCAGAGAAAAACCGAGCATAGCTCTCTCCATAGCACGTTGAGCGACTCTGAGCTTATTTAAGAGGCCCACATTTAACGGCCAAGTCTCAGTTCCATATGTCATCACTGGTAACACACACTGGTCGAAGGCTTTCGACTTTAAGCATATAATTTGCTTACTTTGGAGTTTGTGTAACTTGTCCAGGGATACATATTTATTTATTTATCTAACTGTTGATAGATACGTTTTTTTAAATATAAAAAGTGGCTTATATGCTGGTACGTCACCTAATTTTAAGTGATCATCGGTGCTTAGGGACGTCACATAATCCCCCTCAGGGGTGATCACATCTCATAGGTCGCTCGTGTTTGTTGTAAATATGTTTGCCCAACTCTAATGCCGCTACTTTCGTGAACGTCTCGTCTTTCATTAATACTGTGTCGCCTTTATGGTCTAGCGGTCCAGGTGTTGAAAAAAATGTTGCTGAGGATTGGATGTGTGCCCGGTTTGGCGATAGGCTTGTCACCTATAACTGTGAGACTTAGTATCTTCGGCTAGTCGTCGTTGTTGCCTCTTTGTGTCTCTGCCTATATCTTCGGGGATATGGGTGTGAAGATATTTACTTACTTATTTATTTACACTGGAAATATGTGTAAGCGACTCATAAATGAACGATTAAAATCATCAATATCATAATCTTGACTGTGTGTTTGTTTTTTCATTTACATGTTTTTAAGAAGTTTTTTTGCTAATAACAAACAGATTTTGATACTCCGGGGTCGTACTTGACTTCATGAGGTTTAGGGTTCAATTCCCGGGTAGGACAACCAAAAATATGTGTTTATTCAATAAAAAACGTAAACGGGATTTGGATATGTGTCCGAATGCTGATAGGTTTGCCACCCATCCCATTGTATGACTTAGGACTAAGTGTGTTTGACTAGTCGTGGGTGTCCTAGTTGTACCTCTGCCTACCATTTCGATACGGAAATACGGATTCGATACGCTTCCGGGATACAGGCGCCAAAAAATTTTTTTTCTTATTTGGAAATGTACATCCTGTTTCCGGCCCTATAAAAATATAACCAGTTCCGACATTAATAATGCATATTTTTTGTCTACTATATTACGTTGGTAGTGAAAATGAATCTGGTATTTTGCAGTTTTGAATTATTATACAGAGTCGGTAATGAATGAACAAATAAGCTGACCGTTTTCCTTATGAAAAGAAAAACCGCAAATCTTTTATATTAGGCTGCGCCTTGCGTGATTTGTTAGACAAACTTTAGTATAAAGGCCCTAAGCCAGGGCTTCCCAAACTGTGTGTCGCGACGCCCTGAGGCGTCGTGGCACTGTCCCAGGAGCGTCGCGTGTCAAATGCGACCGAGTCGAGTTAACTATTCGATTCCACCAGAACCAGTTACTAAAATTGTACTTATTGTAACTGGTAACTAGTTTTTGTCCACGGGGTGCGGGCTGGGTTAAGAGGAGTCGTAGAAACTAATAGAAATCGTAGTATAAGTGATAAGTATTTTTGATCCGGAGCCCGGGGGGCGTCATTCAAAAATAGCATGTCCTAAGGGCGTTACAGTACAGATAAGTTTGGGAAGCACTGCCGTAAGCTATTACCATATATTTGTTAAACGGCCTATCACGCATGCGACTCGGATCGCTTACCGCGTGACATAAGTGTTAATATGGTTTAATTTGCCTAAAAAAAGACTTAATATACCAATTGATGTTTAGTAAGTCTTTTATTATCTCTTTATGGTCTGTGCCTCTGTGGTCTAGCGGTTTAATTATCGGACTTGACTGCATGAGGTCCCAGGTTCGAATCTTGAGTCAGGCAACAGATAGAAAACTGGGTTTTTCCAATTTTCTAATAAAAAAAATGTTGCTCAGGATTGGATATATGCCCGGTGGCGATAGGCTTGCCACCTATCACATTGTGGGATTTAGTGTCTCCGGCTAGTCATGGGTGTGTTGTGACTCCGCCTACCTTTTCGAGGATATGGGCGTGAAGATACTTAAGTCCTTTATTTTTCACACTTATACACAATGAAATATATAATTTTAAAACTGACTCCTTGTCTATTTGGTGTGTCGAAAAATGGATTTTATTATGTACTACATTTTTTGTGTCTTGAAGAACAAATTATTAACACCAACATTTAAGCATTGAAAATCGTTCACATGAAAAATGCGTTAAAAATTGTACATATATACAATTTATTGCCTCTGTAGTCTAGCCGTCCGACGTTATACTTAATTTCTTGGGGTCCCGCGTCCGATCCTCTGATCGGGTAACGAAAAAAATAGAAAATATGTATTTTCAATTTTCTTATAAAAATATTGTTGCCGAGATCGGATATGTGCCCGGTTGGCGATAGGCTTTCCATCTATCACATTGTGGGAGTTAGTGTCTTAGGCTAATCTTTGGTGCCTTGGTTGTGACTCTGCCTACTACTTCGGGGATATGGACGTGAATATACTTAAGTCCTTTATTATTCACGCTTATACATAGTGAAATATGTATATAATTTTGCAACTGACTCCTTGTCTATTTCGTAAGTTTGTAAATGGATTTTTTATGCACTAACTTACATTTTTTGTGTCTTAAAAAACCTTTACTGCCAATTATTAACACCACAAAAAGCAGTGAAATTGTAGAAATAGGTACTCATGTTAGTTTTGAAAATCGTTCGCACGAAATTTTTCTTTTAATTATACATTTATACAATTCTAGCAGTCTAGCAGTCCGGCGTTGGAGCTGATTTCTTGAGATCCCTTGTTCGATTCCCTGGTTGGACAACAGAAAATAGAAAATTGTGTATTATCAATTTTCTAATAAAGATATCGTTGTCAGGAGTTGGATATGTGCCCTGTTGGCGGTAGACTTACCAACTATCACATTGTAGGATTTTCAGCTAGTCGGGGATATGGGCGTGTGGATACTTTTGTTTACATTTATACAAGACTAGCTGACCCGGCAGACGTTGTTCTGCTATATAAAAAAATGAGGTGAGTCACCCTTATCACTTAAGGGTATGAAAAATAGATGTCGGCCGATTCTTAAACCTACTCAATAAGCTCACAAAATTTCATGTCGGTCAAGCCGTTTCTGAGGAGTACGGTAACAAACATTCTGACACAGCAATTTTATATATAAGACTAGCTGATCCGCGAGGCGTTGTTTGTTTTTACCATGAATTGAATTTAAATGTACAACTTTTTCTTCGTTTTTGTAATGTTGCGTTAAATTTTCATTTTTTGTCCTTCTCTTGGCAATAACATGACAAAAAAGTTTGCAAAATAAGTCTATCCGTTCACGCATAATGCGATGTCGAAGGGAAGTGGGCATTCGTACTTATAATATACTAACCGATCCGGCGAACTTCGTATCGCTTGATATTTAATAGCTACTAACAGTTTTTATTGACAAAATTGAATTGTGTTTTTTCTTACTTTCCCTGCAATTTTTTTGTTTTTCTCTACAAATTATTCTTCTCCTGACAATTACCACATACAACAAAAATAATTAGCAATATTGGTCTATCCGTTTAGGCGTCATCAAATAACCGCGGGACATGGGGTTTCATATTTTTAACCGACTTGAAAAAAAGAGGTTCTCAATTCGAATGACATTTTTTTTTGTATTTGTTATACGATCACTGCGTATATAACCAACCTATTTTGATTGTTATTTTTGAAAAAAAAATGGTGGTGTCATATTAAATTGACCATGATCCGACAAGTGGTTTTTGTGTTATAATACTAACTCGTAAACTACCTTCAAGGATGTTGATAAAATGTATGTCGGATCATTTCGAAACCATTTGCTGTCTTTCGAAAAAAGAATTATCAAATTGTGGTCAATGAAATAGTTGACTGTTTTTGAAGTTTTACTGCGTTATTTTATTTTTTTAAAAATTCTTAAGTTAGCCTTCCTTCGTGAGCTCTGCGAAAATAACGATACACTGTCAATACTTTGGATACATTTAAGTATTATTAACGATAACTAGGTAGTTAGGTAGAGAAAAAAAATCCTTGAAATTTCACTGCGTGGTTTTCTTTGGCCAAGCCATATTTTAATATTAAAACAATTAAGTTGCATAGTTCGAATGAATGAATGAATGAATGCTCATTATTATGCAACAAAATTTACCACATCACCAGATCCTTATAAACTAACGATAAAAAACAATAACATTGACTTTAAAAAAATCTTTATTCTATAAATAAACCATGTTACAAAATACAAAGTACAGTTACGTTACAAATACATTATCACATAATCTAAAAATAAATTGACGACTAGCATTTTTATACAAGGTAACTTTACGATTTGTTTCCATCTCTTTTTACGAGACATTAAAAACTATTCCTAACATAAATAGAAACGAAGCGTAAATGTAAAAAGTTGAAAAATAAAATACTTATATCATAGAAAATTATAATCATAAAAAATGCAACATACTTTTTAAAGAAATAATACACTATATTGATACGCAGCAACAATACCCTATTCAAAATTCGAACTCTATCATATTTTAAGATACATTAGGGATTCCGATAAAAAGAAAAAAAAAACAATAGGAATCAGCAAGTTATTAATCTTGGCAAAAATCAGTAAAGGGAAAAGGTACGAAGCTAATCTTTACATTAACAGAATTAGCGCACAAGAGCAAAATGTTTCAATTTATCAGAAAACAAATGAAGAAAAAAATATATGTAGTACATAACAATTTAAGATATTAAATAGAAAAAAATCTTAGCAGTCAAACAACTGCACCCATTACATTGGGCTAAAGTTTGACTGGAATTAAATTAACTAAATTATTATTTATTGTGTATGATTTGTCATATAGATTTCAGTAGGTACTTTTTAAATGCCTTTTTTTTTAATTTTTATTCAATTCATTGTACACCACGTCTATTTTTATAATTTTACTAGCTGCTACCTGCGGCTTCGCCCGCGTTTTCACAGAAACCCGGTGTGCGATCGGGATTTAAAATAGCCTGTATGTTAATCCAGGTCACAATCTATCTGTCTTCCAAATTTCAGACAAATCCGTTCAGCCATTCGAGCGTGAAAGAGTAACAAACATCCATACATACATACTTACAAACTTTCGCATTTATAATATTAATAGGAAGGATATTTACTTGTAATATTTTCTTGTAAGGTGTTGGCATTAAGAAATCTGCTATTAGAGATAAGCTCGCCCATTGTGTTTTTTGTTGAAGTTGTTAAGTATTAAATAAAGAATTAAAAGATTATGATGTAAAGAGATGTAAAGAATTAAATAAATAAATAAAAACCTACACGCAAATGTGTAAATTAAGAATAACAAACAGAACAAAGGAAGTAAGGGTTCAAATCGAAATCGAAGCGTTGTTAGTATGTTGCTGTTATTAAACTCTGCAGTTAATAGGTTTATTTTGTTAAACTAACAATACCTAGTATAAAAGTTTATTATCTATGGATTCATTCATTTTAAAACAATTTGCACTGTTCCATTTATTATGTTCTGTAAGCTTCAAATTTTACATATTTAACCAAACGGTTTCAGTACTACAGTATCTTCGGGGTTATGTTAGTGTTAAAATTTCATTTACTAACGATAAATCTACGGATTTTTTCAGGTTAACCGATTTTATGTCATTTGTATTCGTAATACAATAGGATTCGGATGCGCCGAATAGACACCCATAAATATCTCAACGAGAACTTGGTCGATAGTAATAAAGCAATGGCGAAGATTATGTTTGACATAAAATATATCAAAATTATTTTCTATAAAGAAAATCAGAAAACTAAATATAACAATAAACTATTTAACATATATAAGCACCCATTTTAGCATAATTGATATAAGATATTTTTCGGTATTGAAAGAAAAATCCTATAGGTACCTACTAGGAGCATCCTGTAACTGCATTTCTTTTAAAATCGATTCAAATCCTCTTGATTTTGTAATTTTTTTTACAATATAATCAATACTCAACATTAATTTCCTAAGTTCTAATAAATGCATTTTCCTTAACTTATATTCAAAAACAAAAAAGTATCATAGCTTCTACTGATAAGAATATTTTGTAAGGAGAGAATAGCAATCTTAAAACACTTTAACAATTTAATTGTTTGAAAACCCAGACGCATAATAAAATCATAACCAACTTGGTGTTGGTGTATCTCTTGTAAGGCATTTGGGACGTTGTAACCAAAATTTTTCAAAGAAACATACCCGATGATCATTAAAAAATTTGTAGGTATATAACTATCGACATACGGCCAATATTAAGATAAAAATTCTTCAGATAAAAATAGAATAAAGAAATTTGTTGCTAAAATATTTTTGTTAATTATTAAAAAATAACAGCGGTTACCTGGCAGCTGATCTAAAATAGTACGATAAAATAGGTTATTAAACTTGCAAATATCGTATTCAAGAGTACCCAAATGACATATCCGATTCCAATTTCCAATTTGCATGAAATCGAGATTCAAAAGTAACGCTACAGGTCTCAGACCCTTAATTAATACAAAAGTAATATAATTATAAAGTGTAAAACATAAATTGTTTTACGATTTCACAAGTTTTGTACGTCCTCTTACTACAAAATTGTATTAATAGAAACAATCAGATTGGCAAGAAATGTTCATTATTCTTTTTATTTTATCATAAAGTGGTATTTTGTCTATTCGGAATTTCTAAATAATCAACAACTTCCCAATTACTTTCTGGTTCTTCGGGAAGGTGTGGGGATATTGCTGATCGAACCAGAGGAGTCCCATAATTATCTAGAGTGTGGTATATTCGCAATTCTTCAGCTGCTTCATCCTCTGATATAGCCCGAGCTCGTGCGTTAAATGAACCCTGTACGTCTTTGCTTGGCAGATCCCAAATATGCCATTGCGTTGACATCTTGAAATCCTGAAAAACAAAGTTAATAATTATCCAAAAAGCCACATAGAACTAATGATAAATAATCTTCCTGCCTTCTGACTTTTAAAAGATTTTACAAATCTATTTAAATTATGCGCTTCGGCTATATTCGTCAAGCTTCGGAAATCTGAATGTATTTTAAAGATATCTATATGGAGTGGTTATTACACATAATTATTTCGCTTAAATTTAGGTTAGGTCAGCCAGTTCAAAATAAAAATGGGTGTGTAAAAAGAGTAAGAGGTGTAAAGCAGAAGCGCGTAATTTAAACAGTAGTACTGTACTTGTTTTGCAGACACACTTAAAGACATCAATTAACATATATTCAATCATTAAGTCATAATTTAGTGCAGAACTTGACGTCGGATAGTGGTGGTGATTCTGCTATTCACAAACTAAACTTATTTTAGATGCATGCTATCTTTCTCAAATGAAACAAAAAC
>NJDC01002253.1:25608-47524 GCA_002245475.1 Calephelis virginiensis | reverse complement strand
AAAATTTATAGAAAATTTATCCCAAGCACAGGGCAAGTGCTAAAATAAAAATATTTATGAGTTATTCAATGACATATAACCGCATGACATATACTACCGCAGTAGTTCTGTTTTCCATAGTGTTGGTCCAGGTCCACTGACTAAAATAGATCACCGGCCCCTCTGCCAGGCACCTCGTTAGAGGCGAGCACAGGAAAAAACAGGTAATTGTCAATAAGACCACTGGTGATACAATGGTGTGCAGCAACTTCCCTGGTTAGTTATCCACCGCCTTACCCATTCCTGCCGCTATAATGACCGTGTCAGATTCCGATTCGGAGGGTAGGGAAGCCAGTAGACTTGCACAATAGGCCTTACATTCCGACCATAGGATAACGCACCTGTAACATCAATGGTGTCTAAAGGCCATGGTTATCTGTTACCATTAAGAGAGCCGTGTGCTTGTTCGCTGACTTCTCACATGAAAAAGAGTAACTATCCAGAGGCCAACTCAAAAGTACACAGAGTAAGAAGTTTTTTATTGTTTCTATCAGTGCTTAAATTTATCGATAAAATACATAAATACCTATATGCAATACCTGTGTAAAACCAGTATCCTATTTGGACAAATAACAATATCGATAAAATAGATTTGCACATTAGTCCATCACTAGCTGTATGCAAACGAAAGTGATAGCTTAAAAATCACATGTGTAAGAAAGGGATATAAACACGCATCTAACAATGACTGTCCAGTATATGATGAACTCCGATAAACATCAAATAATTCAAAATGTAATTATGAATGTTATTATTTTTAACTAACTTACGGAAAGTTGTACCATCTTTTCGGTAATTTGAAGTGCGGCTATCTTTACCGTACCTACCATTTAATTGAACAAACAGTCATTTTATATCTATTTTTTTATTTTTTATACAATAACGCTACAATGTTTACAGGTCACAAACCTGGTCGATACTGTTCATATCTTTTTAAGTAATAAGCTACATTAGAACAATTACACTTATGTGTTGACTGAACCGTGTTGCCTAATATGCGGCGTCTATTGGGATGTATGGTCGATGCGTATCACTTTGTTTGTCGGCGATGGACTCCTTAACTACTTAACCGATTTCAATCATATTGGTACACCTGTACAGTTTGGTCCAATTTGAAAGAGAGCTAACTTACATCTCAAAAATCTCAAAAAGAAATACCATCCGAGCTAAGCCGGAACAGGCAGCTACTATGATATAAAAACAAAAAATTTTCGGCCTAGGGACGTAACGACCCCATCGTCCACTGGTGGGTGACGGTCCAAAAACTTGGGGTTTTTGAATTGTTCCACTTGTGCAATCAGTCACCTTTCCGAGTGGTAGTGCCATGCTGTTTGCCTGTATTGCTGCAGCTTAATTAGCCGGCACGTCCGGGGACGTACCACTCTCTCACTTAAGACCAGCGTGAAGTAGCGGCGTTGCTGCTGCGTTTCGCCTGGTTGGTGAGAGTCCCGGATACCCCCTCCCCCCCTCATATTATAATGGAGCCGCAAATTCAAAGTATTAGTCGCCAGGGGGGTACCACCTGCATTAGTGGTGGAGACCTATCCCCCCTGGTGTTTCTAATTTAGGATCCGCGGATTCTAACCAAGAAACGCTAGGTGGCCCCACGTACTATAGGGAGGGGGGCGATTTGTGCGTAAAATTAAATATGTTCGAGGCAAGCAGGGCACAAAACTCTCGGCGACCCCTTCCACGCTCGTTGTGGATTTCCGCAATATTAGAGGAATACATTCCAACTTGAACTCCGTCCACTTTCAGCTGGAGACGGCGAAGCCAGCCTTGCTCTTTTTAACTGTGACGCAAATATCTTCTCCGGCTGACACATCGCACCTCTCCTACCCGGGGTATAAACTGGAACATTCATTTGTACCTCGGGCTGGCATATGCGCTTTCGTCAGAGGGGATATTTGTTTCGGCAATCTTGAAGGCAAAGAACTGTCTATTCTTTGGCTGCGCGTAGACTGCTCAGACCACCCGCGTGTCTACGCGTGCCTGTACAGGTCACATAGTGGCAATGCCGAAACAGACCGGCTCGTTGAGCACATGCAAATGGCTTCCGATTCTATATCTGAGCAGATCCCATCCGCAGAGATCGTGATTCTTGGTGATTTTAACGCCCACCATGCTGATGGGCTTGGTTCACGTTCCACCGATCATGCGGGAAGATCTGTTCACGACTTTGCCCAGTTCTATGATCTCACGCAACTGGTGACTTCGCCCACGCGAATTCCAGATGTGGGGGATCATACACCTTCACTGTTAGACCTTCTGCTGACCTCTCACCCAGAAAACTATAAAGTCTCTGTCGATGCCCCTCTTGGATCTTCCGACCACTGCTTAGTCCGGAGTGCAGTGTCCATTACACCATGTGTACGGCTACCACCATCGGGCCGACGTCGAATGTGGCATTATAGGTCAGCAGATTAGGACGGGATGCGATATTTTTTTGCGTCTTACCCATGGAGGCAGATGTGCTTCTCGCTGGATGGTCCAGACATCGTTGCTATCACTGATGTGGTGCTGCAGGGTATGGAACTTTATATTTCGTTCTCTTCAGTGCCTGTTGGTGGCAAATCCCAGCCTTGGTTTAGTCGTCCCTGTAAGATGGCACTTAGCCATGAGCGGAAATGCTACCAGAGCTGGGCCACGGCAGCGAAGTCTTGCGACGTAAACAACACCTCGATTAAAAAGGAGAATAATTCTGCCTCTAGGTCTTTCAAAAGAGTTTTTGCCAGGGCAAAGTCCCAGCACATTGGCAGAATTGGCGAGAAATCGGCCCACTTACCTTCGGGAACAAGAGCGTTTTGGTCTCTTGCCAAGGCAGTCCAAGGAAATTTCGCTCAGCCATCACTACACCGGAGTAATGCCTCGCTGGCCCATTATGCATAAGAGAAAGCCGAACTTCTAGGCTCCCTCTTTGCTTCCAACTCGACTTTAGATGATCATGGAAACACGCCGCCGACCATCCCACTGTGTGAAGTGTCTATGCCAGAAATAAAGTTTCTGCAGAATTCAGTGCGTAGAATACTTATTTCATTGGACGTCAACAAGTCGAGTGGGCCCGATGGTATCCCTCCGATTGTTCTCAAAGTGTGTGCTCCTGAGCTGGTACCGGTTTTAACGCGACTCTTCCGGCTCTCCTATTCATCAGGCATTGTACCGAATTCATAGAAGACCGCTTTAGTATAGCCGATTCTTAAAAAAGGTAACCGCTCAGATCCGTCCAATTACCAGCTCATAGCTATAACTTCCTTGTTTTCCAAAGTTATAGAATCCATAACAAACTGCCACCTCTTGAGTTACCTAGTGGAGCACCAGCTGTTAAATGATCGTCAATACGGTTTCTGTCGTGGTCGTTCAGCTGTTGATTTTTTGGTTTATTTAGCACACTGATAGGCGCAAGCAGTCGAAAGCAAGGGAGTAGCATTGGCTGCATCATCTTGATGCGTGGCGATCTACAACTGTGCCATTCCGAAGACATGTTTACCGCGTATAACACCTTTGTGGAATCAGTTATAATATATAGTATTCCTAAACGATTATGACTTAGGAACCTTCAAGAAAAGAGCGTACTCATTCCTTAAAGGTCGGCAACGCATCTGTGATACTCCTGGTGTTGTGGATGTCCGTGGGCGGAGGTGATCACTTTCCATCAGGTGACCCACTCGTTTGCCTCCTCTTCTATAAAAAAAATCAAAACTATAATTCATATCTACACATGATGACAACACATGAAACATTAGTATAACACACACCGCTCCAATTATTTTGAACTAGATATCTTCGAAATTGCTCAACAAATATTAAACTTACTTACTTACTTACTTCCGGACCTTACTTAACAATTTTTTATTGAGTAAAATAATCAGAATTGTGTTATGGAAGTTATTATGATAAAGAGTATATGGACTATATGAAGGTTTCCGGTTTTTCTTACTAGGTAGGTACCATATCTCGTAAGTTTTTTAATAAAATTTGTTTTAAAAGAGCGCGTTTTTACTAATCCCACCCCACTGTGACGGCCGGTCAGATTACAATATTATAACAATTGAAGTATTAGAAGATTCGTGATAGGTACCTACTCCATAGTCTATATCTACCTGAAGCTCGTACGCTATGCTTCTAGCGGGAGTATGTTTACAGGCTCCCTTAGACTCAAAACTTAACCAACGACTCTTACATTCTCTGATGTTATGTTGACTAAAGTAAGTAACATTGTAAAAGGTAAGTAAGTATCTCAACGCCTGTATCCCCGAAGACTTAGACAGAGGTTCAACCAAGACACCCAAGATTAGTTCAAAGTGTATTTGTATAGTTAGTCCTGTTAGATTCACTTAGGTGTCGTCGATGAGCGTGTTTACGTGTTACGCTTGTAGGTACTTTCACCACTGTCTTCTTATATTTACATTGTGCCAGAAGTGGTCACTTATTATAATTGTATTTGTCAATAGACTATTGTCAAAGTCAATAGTGGTAATTGTACAATATGTAGCTTACACCCAAATTTTGTTTGATTACAGATTTAGTATCCTTTTATTATTCAGAAGATGAAATACTTAAAACTAAGAAAAAGGAAGAAGTTATGACAACAATAGTACCACCAGTGCTAGAAAAACTTGATGAGGTGATTAGGAAAAACAATGGACATGTTGCGTTGGGACGGGTAACTTACTTTTTTTATTTTTTCTAATTGCAGGAAGAGAAATATGGATTGTCCGATAAGTTATTTTCTTTTCTTCTAGTTTATTAGTCGTTGTTTGTTTTTAAACCAACTAAAATGCAGGAGGTTACTTGTTCGATAACTATTTTTCTATGTATCCTATATTAATGGATTTCTCTGTCATTTCTGAACCGATTTCAAAAAGCCTTTTTTTATTTTAAAAGTGCGTACCTACTTTCGAAGTGGTGGTTGGTATACGATGCATGATGACGTCTGATTTCGTTTGTAGCTTTTTTGGAATGATTAATGTATTGCCAACCTCACGGTTTTTCAAACTTCATCGGGCTTTTTGAGCCAAGTAGAATTGTCAGCCCTAGACATCATTATTTAAATGGATTGGATTGTTCCCTACAACGCCAGCAACAAGGACTGCCTCCCGGGAGATCGCACTTTGACTTGGTGCTGCGTTCTAGTTACTGGGTGGACTTGATGGAGGAGCAGTAGCTTATCGCTCGGCGCTAGGCGTCGGGCGCAAGGGAGATAGATCTTCGTCGCCGATACCAGCAACTTTCTTCATACTTTTCTTGTTCTCTTCTCAGTTCTGATTTTGGAGGCTTGACCGCGAATGCTAGCCTGGATTTTGGGCTTTATAATATATTTTATACTCTGGGGAGCTTAATTTCCAGATGTTTCCTTGCCTCATCCCCATATTTTATTTAATATTTCCCATAAAACATACATAAGTAATATCTTACTTGTTCCAGATTATACCCTAGGTCTAGGGTCGTACTTTACCACCAGGCTGTGCATCCGACCACGCTCCATTTTCAAATGGTGATTCATTTTCACGACATTCTAATTTACACTACCTACCCGTTTCACCAGTATAAAAGCGCATGGCTCCCACGCAATTATTTTGCACGCTAGGAGCGTAGTCGCGGGCACATTACATTATGATTTCTACGTTTCATATCTATAGGACAAATAAAATACACCAAAAACTATGTTATAATGCAACTCAAAACTTAGCCTATTCTTAGGTCATACAGCCTTCTTATGGCATTATTTTTTACTTAAACCTTTTCCTATTTACTCATTTTCACATGATGTACTTATTACAAATCATTTAGACCTAACTGCGACCTTAAAACAAAAAATATAAATTGTAAAACATGAAACCATATAAAAACTGTAAAAACTCTAAAATGCATGTTATATTTTAAATTACCAAATTTCATAAATATCCATTCTTAGTTAATAAGAAACGTGTTAGAAAAAAAACCAGCACAATATAGTTTATACTTATTCTTTGCCATATTAAGTAAATACTTCAATTTCTTAAACTAAAATACCCAATTGGTTAGAAAAAAATCTATTACAAAGAGCGTTCGTCACAGCGACGCAACCGCGAATGATGACCACGTATGAACCAAGAGCATACTATACTCGAGTTGCGTCCTGTTAAGACTCCACTTTTAAATGTCTTTTTATAAAAGAATCAAAATTAAGATACTTAAACAAAAGTTAAAAGAGTTTATTTAACAATATTTTTATATAAAATGAATGTTTAGTGAGAGACTAGTGCGCGACAGGAAGAATGAAAAACGACTAACTGAGAGAATAATGTATGACTCAAAGCAATTCTTCACATTCTTTTTTTGAATAGTGCTCAGTCCAGGTTACAATATTACGTCTATTACAAAACCTTTCTTTCCTTAGATGACAAGGTTCTCTATCTTACAGAAGAACATAGGCTACTTTTCTTATCGACGTCTTTACGGGTTCTCACGAGAAAGAGCAAATAAGCTGACATGCAGAAGAAAACCTAAGACAGCAGCTAACAACTGTAATAGCTGCAACTGTAGTGTAATAGAAACTGTAAAAATATTTTTGTTTTAGCTTACTTGGGGTGATTTTGTTTTCGCCGGCGTACTGGACTACCTAAAACATATGATGGAGATGCCGGACCTGGAGAAGAAGTATCCCAGCTTTCAGCAAGTTATTGATGCAGTGTATACAATCCCCAAGGTTAAGGCTTTTGCGGAAAAAGCACCTAAGACAGAATTTCCCTTCTAGCTATTAATAAAAATATTTTGTATCTTAATTTAATAAAGCCTTTTTTGTTTTGTTTTGTTATCCAGGAAAAACGCAGTCCGAGACAGAGTTTATGTTTTAGCTTTTAAATTTTTTTTTGTAGGTATTAAACTTAAAGTCTACCTACTACGTCGCATCAACAAGCACCTCGATAGCTCTGACTAGTCGTTTGGTTCGCCTTTACCACTAATAAATAATTTATGTAAAACGCGCTGACATATTTTTACAACTGACCTTTAAAATTCTGAATTCAAAGTTCAGACTACTTTCTCATTTAACTTTTGCAGCTACAATATTAAAGTGCTTTGAAAGGAAATGTCCGTTTTCTTGTTAGTTGTAAGATCTATAACACCACGGTAATTACCATTACCACATTACATTACCGTGGTACCACTGTATTCCAAAAAAGATACTTTTGATATGTTTGCAAATGCGCACTCAAACAAATTCGTAAATTTTAAAACATGAAGCAAAGATAGAAGTTATTGCATATAGAGCAGTGACGTTCGCGAAAACGGCTACGTAGACGCTACATATTTCGCGGCTACGACCGTTTTAACGGCTAGGCCACGGTGACCGGTGCTGAAAACGACGAAGCGTCTGGCGAGGCGACCATTCGCGTGGCACCATTTGCAGGCCAGGGGCAGTCCCACTCACCGACGCGACCAATAAGAAAGTCCCATAGTGAAATGTCTTTTTTTATGATATTGGAAGGCAAACAAGCAGACGTATTTCATGATGGTAAGAAATTTACTCCACCTAGAGACACCAAAGGTGGTTATGATGCGTCGCCAACCTGACATGACCTGGCATGTTAGGCCTCGGGCAAAAGTAATTTTACCGGCTACCTTATCCTCTGAACCAGAACTCGTCAACGGCAAGCACTGATATTATGGCGGTAGAAATAGGTAAGGCAGTGATGCCAATCCGGGCGAGTCGCTGCAAAATTCTACCACCTAGTCGGATGTCATGATGTTAGTGACAGAAAGCCTATGCTCGCCTTTTACGAGCTGCCTGGAATGAAGGCAGATGATCTATTCTTCAAAGGAGCCCAGACCAACACAGGGTTTTGATGGAGAATTCTACAAGTATTATGAGAAATACAGAAATCAGAATAAATCCAGAAAAACTTTTTGAATTTACGAGAATGACTATTGCAACATTCAATTATATTCTTATTATTCAACCTGAATTGGAGAATAAAGTCTATGCAAATAGAATTTCAAATGTAAAAATTGTTTTTGACATTATTTCCAGCTAGCATTTGAGCAACAAAAATCTCGGTGTTCATTTTTCGCGGCGAAAACAACTAAACTCATTTAATCATCATAAATGATGAGAAAATTGCTATGCTTTTGTTTCAATCGCTTGACGCGTCACCAGTCGCACGGCGCGAATATTCGCTTTAGCGAGTTTCCCGTGGCTAGGCTGTAACAGCTGTTGTGCGCACTAAAACCGCTTGAAGCCTCCCACAATATTGCATTAGACATCCCCTGAAACCTTCTTTCAATTATTTTTCCATGATCGCACGCCGCCAGTCTTAGGGCATCGTAGCACATCCTATAATATTTGTTACAAAGGACAAGTTCGATAATTTTAGCTGTAACCATACCTACTCCTGCAGCCTTACCATATTTCTTAATTCTTATCGCCCATTCAAATTCTTCCATAATGCGATCACATGTCTCCGCTATTTCGGAGCCATTTGAGTACTCAGAATCAGTGGCAGCATCCTGGGTATATTCATAAATATTTCCATAAATATCACTCCACCGTTTTGATACGTCATTCATGCTTTCAAGAATATCATTATTTTTAGACTTAACTCTATTCATGCTACAGGCAGAAGAACAACTCCGAGACTACTTCGCTTTCCGCAAAAAGAGTTTGGTGTTCATCTCGAAGCTATAAGCCAACCTCTCTTATAGTTTCATACTTTCTTTTTCATGCTTACCGTTTACTAAGTTCATTCTTGCAACAACGGTACTTTTCTTTCTTTAACTCTGTCATACCTACTGTCATTCGATTGCAAACATGAAACATAATCTGACTTGGCTTTCTTCTTTCTTTCAGCGGAGGCTTTTGCCTCCTTATCCCACCATGCGTCACCATTCATAGACTTGTACACTTTGTTCTCCCACATACCTCTTTCACGACATCCACCATTTAATCTTTCAAAACATTCCAACAGTCATCCACGTTCTAAGTCCAGTAGGCACACACTATCCAGCCTGTCTTAGACTTGATTCTCATACATGCTTCTTACATTTTTTTTGCAACTTTTTACTTTTAATCCTTTTTGGCCCTTCAAATGGTACAAGTACTCGCCAATGCTAATAGTGATCCGTGTTAAGAGTAGGGCTCCTGAGGCTCTTTTGTCCATTAAACAATTCCGGATGTGTTTATCAACCAGAAACCAAATCTATCATACTCTTTTGATCAATGATCCTTCTTTCTCCATGTATACGAATGTATATCTTTATGCTGCAATAATGTGTTGACACAACATTTCATTCCACACGTAAATCCACAATTTGCGTACCAGCACCATTTACTCGCTTATAGAGTCCAGGAACTGCTTTTAAACCACACTCAATCGCTCTTTCATTTTCTTCAACCCTGTCCAGAACATGCCTCACAGAATCCTGAAACTTTACCAGGTCATGAGTCAACGACAAATTTACCGGAGCATACACAGTTACTACAAAAACCAGCGTGATTCAAAGCTTAATACTGACCTAAAGCAGTCTTAGGTCAACCAGACTATCTTTTAGGCCTGAGGCTAAGCTAGACAATAAAATGATAGCTACCCCAGCGCTAGCGTGATCCCTCTGTGGTACCACCAGTCCAGAGGGCTAACCCACCACCGGGGAGATCATTACCCTGTCGCTTAGTCTCCGTTACATACAGTAAAACCAGGCATCTCTCATTCATTACATGGATCAATTCATTCATCTTCGGTTCCATTCCACGTGCCTATTTGGCACTCTCCACTCCTCGATTCGCCTGTTCGGGCTTAGCATAATGGGTGGCGGCCCCTATCTCCGCATCTGGCTCTTTCGCACCGACGAGGACAGAAATGCCAGTCAAAGGACTTCATTATTGTATATATTTTATTATGAATTTGTTTTTCTCGGTAGTGCTTTTAGTAGGAATATATAGTTTTGTAAAGTAAGGTAATTAAAAAAGTAAGAAGGAGAGTCTATGCTGAAAATAACGTGAACGGCCCGTTGGATATGCTACTTCGACGCGAGGTTTGTTCAGGAGGCTATACTCATTACATAACACATACATACCACATTCTGTGCTTATCCCAACATTACTGGAAAAGATCATATACCCACCAAGTTTGTTAGAAATATGAAAGTAGGAAAAACGAGAGCGCTCCGGGAAACGTGTTTAAGAAATATCGAAATAGTGACATCAGATTAAGAGTGTGAATAAAAACAAGATTGCTACAAAAATAAGTAAGGGCATGTTCCGCTTCCGTTGGTTCGTTCATGCTGTAAGAGTGGCAGATGAAATATTGACATTCCATAGCCAACTTATCCTAGTCTCTAAAACCAGCTTCTTTGCTCGGTAAGCTCGTGACACTTGGTACTCGATATTCTCTGCCTATCCAGAAAGGAACTTTGCGTTAGCATATGTAGTTTATAAAGAAATAATTAAAACTCAATATTTTTCAGAAATTTCTTAGAAAATCGTAACTCACTCTGTCTCATTCTTTTTTATTTTCTCATTCTCGTTCTCACTTAACTAACTCATTTATTAGTTGGTGGACGCGAACTGATCCATGGGTGGACGCGATCTGGATTTTGTGGACGCGAACTAGCGAAATCGCCATATTTTGATTATTTTAATTACTTAAAAAAATCAGTAGACATTTTGGCTAAAACTTAGCTTCATCTTAAAATAGACTATACTACTTGTGGGCTACAACTTTAGTTAAATCTAGATCTATAACATTTTTATATTTTCCCTAAAACTTGCAAACTCCAATATGTGGACGCGAACTGGCGAAACGACACTATTTATACACTAGAATAAAAAACAGTAACCAAACTATACTTTTTCTTTTCCAAATTTCATCCAGTAGGGTTACTCTTAGTCCTAAAGCTCGATTTATGCAATATTGGAAATTGGAATCGAGTAAATCATTTTAGGTGTTCTTTAACACAATACTGGCGAATTACGAACATTTAGTGAATAGTAAACACTATATCATTTTATCGGATTCATTGAATTTACTTGTAACTTAATTTTAATAACTCACTAGTACTACGTTAGTACTTATTATTCTGTGCTAGTACTGTGTTCAAAAGTACATAAAATGACATATATAATTTTAATTTCCAATTCGCATGATATCGAGATTCGAGAGTAGCCCTACAGATCCGTTTAGCCAATCTTAAATATTATTACAAGGTAATCGTAATATATCCCCGCGATGGTCCGGGTGCCTTTGCAGAATAGGCCATCTGCCTTCCTGCCAGGCAGCTCGTAAAAGGTGAGCATAGGCTTATTGTCACTAACACTGTTACATCTGACTAGGCGACTCACCCGGATTGGTACCATAGCCTTACCTATTCCTGCCGTCATAGCGTCCAATGCTTGCCGTTGACGTGTTCAGGTTCGGAGGGTTAGGTAGCCGGTAAACTTGCTTTTGCTCGAGGCCTCAGCTTGGCAACGCACCATTACCACCTTTGATGTCTCTAGGCAGCGTGAATATCTTACCATCAGGTATTCCGTCTGACAAAACGAAAATTTGGTTTTTCAAATTTTCTGATAAAAATAATGTCGCTCGGGATGGGATATGTGCGCGGTTGGTGATAGGCTTGCCACCTATCACAATGTGGGACTAAGTGTCTTCGGCTAGTCGTGGGTGTCCTGGTTGTGGCTCTGCCTACCCCTTCGGGAATATGGGCGTGAAGATACTTTTGTATTAAGACAAACCCACTGACGTCAATTAGCTTCAATGTATTGCTGCATCATTTCCCAGATAGCTCAATGATGTAGCATTTTGGTCAAGTACTATCTTGCAATTGTAATCAATAACAAATTATAAGGATTACATTATCAATACCAAGTGACACGAGTTTTTAACTAGATACAACTCAAGAGAGATGACATAGGCTTTTTGTTTTAAAAAACTGGTTTTTAACCGAAACCGAAATTCAGCTTGTTCTCAGTTTCGTCCGAAAACTAAACTTAAAATAATTAAATTTCTATAGCATTCTAAAATTTATTATATTTTTTACCCAAAATTTTCATATAATTCGGATAGACTTACGTGAAATACTTGCACCATGATAGACTATACCAAAAGGATTTTGTGTCGGAAATTTTCACAAACATATTTCTTGTGTTTTTAACGTAAAATTGTTTCCCTTTGTTAGAACATTTCTTTAAAAATTGACAGCGCACAGATTCAAAGAAATAAAAAGTAACCCTGGACAAAGTACAAATTATGATCTAAACCAGGCCTGGGCAAATGGCGGTCCGAAAAAATGGCGGCACGGGCCAGAATTTTGTCTGGCCCGTGAAGCATTGTATCTATGTGTTATTATCAAAAACACAAATATTTGTTTTTGTCGAACCTAAATTGGTGCATAAAAATTTCGAGATACAATATTAGGAATTCTTATTACCTACTCGAAAATATAATTATGACAATTGAACAATTACAGTATGTATAATAGTCGCAAAATTTTGTTAGTTAATGTGCTTAATATACCACATTATTGTGTGAATTAACAAACTCTTAGCCTTAGCAATGACTATACTTAAAATAAAAAAAAAGGACTGTTTGGCCCGAAGTCAAATTTTCATCTGCAATGTGGCCCGACTATGAAAATATTTGCCCATCCCTGATCTAAGCCCAAAATAAGCAGACTTATGTTATGTGTGTTAGCCAACGATATTAATTTATAGAAATATTTAAATATATATTGGAGTAAATTAAATAACTACCCAGACACCCGGACACCCGGCCGCATCCGGCCCGCCGACCTCTTACTTGCGGCCCGTGAATGTCCGCCCATTTTCATTTTTTTTATGGGACATGGCCAATTATACATAGGTATGTTTGGCTTTTAGGGTAAATATTACAAGTGTGGCCCACCTTTAGTTTATATTGCTGCCTTATGGCCCTTGCCTGCCAAAAGGTTGCCGACCGCTGGTGTAGGCTATCCGTGATTAACGAATATATACTAAAAAAATTCGAAAGCTATTCAAATTGGGCAAAAAAATAAAGACTTTTAATTATTCTTTTTGTATTGTGTATCGTAAAAATAAAACTAAACTTTAAAAAATATGAGAAGGTAAATTTACAATTTTACTCTTTTATGTCAGGATTCGTCACTCGACACTCTCTGCCTATCATTCAGGACTAGGCGTAGTCATATATATTATGTGTATGTAAGATGACCTGTTTGTTTGAATGTTTCTCTACATTTCAGATTTTAAGTTTTTTGGTCACATTGTATGGAGTGTTGTTTTGCCTGTGACTGTAATTTTCAGACTACAAATATTATAATACTGCAAGGTCAGTTGTCCGTTCGACCCCCATGTGTTCAATAAACATTTACTTATTTTTATGGGGAAAAACACTTGTATTCAACATACATATTTTATAATTTAAATCCTGTATATTCATCATTGGCCATGAGCCAGAAGCTTGCACGTCGTGATCCCTGCCAGTCCATATCGAAAAAGTGCTGCAGAGCGGGTTACGGCGTTCCCTGGCGGCGTCGCGTACCGCCGTACGATCAAGTACGAAAAGAGGTAGATGTGGCGATGGGGCCACCACTCTTCAAGCCAAGCCCTAGCAGGCGAATTGAGGAGTGGAGAGTGTCAAATAGGCACGTGGAATGTGAGTTGAATAGAAGCGAAGATAACTGAACTGATCGATGTAATAGATGAGAAATGTCTGGAGTTACTGTGTGTAACGGAGACTAAGCGAAATGGTTTTGATCTCCACGATGACAGGTTGGTCCTGTGATCTGGAATACCGCAGAGCAATCACGCCAGCGTTGGAGTATCAATTTATCGCCTCGCTTAGCCTCAGGCCTGAAAGATTATGGTCTGGTTGGCCCGAGACTGCTCTGGGTCCATATTAAACTAGGAGTTACACGAGTTTTTGTGGTAGCTACGTATGGTCCGATAAGCTCGTTATCGACTCATGACCTGGAAAAGTTTTGGGATTCTATGAGGGGTGTTCTGGATATGGTTGAAGGAAATGAAAGATATAAGAAATGGGTGGGAATACGACGGTCCGGTTACGAGGCCGTTCTTGGACCCTATGGTGATAAGAGATTGAACGATGCTGCTAAGCATATTGTGGATTTATGTGTGGATAGAACTTTTCTTGTATCTAACACAATTTTTCATCATATGGACATACATTTGTATCCATGGAGGAGGAACGATCATCGATTAAATGAGTATGATAGATTTGATTTTGATTGATAGTCCCCTCCCACAGTGTTTAATGGACATGAGGGCCCTATTCTTAACACGGAGCACTACTTGGTAATTGGCCGGTTTAGGGTTTAGCAGGGTTCAGGTTTAAGGGTGTGTTTAAGAAGTGGAGGCATTGGCGAGTACGAGTTCTATTTGGAGGGCTATAAAGGATTAAAAGTGAAAAGTTGCAAGACTCTAGTGAGCATGTATAAGAATCAAGTCCAAGACAGGTTGGAAAGTGTGTGCCTACCGGACTTAGACGTAGATGACTGTTGGAATGTCTTGAAAGGTAGCATGGTGGATGTTGTGAAAGAGGTATGTGGGAGTGCAAAGATATACAATTCTATGAATGGTGGTTGGTTAGATTATGTATCATGTTTGCAATCGAATGATAGTATAATAGAGTTGAAGAAAGAAATGTACCGTTGTTGCAAGAATATCACCTAACACATAGTGAAAAAGCAAGTAAGAAACTAGAAGAGAGGTTGACTAACATCTTCGAGAAAAACACCAAACTCTTTTGGAGGGAGGTGAATGAGTCTCGGAGTTGTTCGTCTGTCTCCAGAATTAATAGAATTAAGTGTAAGAGTAGTAACATTCTTACAAGCACTGATGACGTGTAAAAACTATGGACTGGATTTTATGGAGGTATGTATGAATATACCCGGGATGCTGCCATTGGGTCTGAGTACTCTAATGACTCAGAAACAGCGGAGACATGTGACGGCATTATGATGGAAGAAGTTGAATGAGCGATAAGAAGTATGAAATATGGTAAGGCTGCAGGAGTAGATAGAGTTACAGCTGGGATGATCAATTTTAGTAGTTCTGCCGTCCGGAACTCTTTTTAGGTCCTCTGTAGCAAATGTTGGAGGACCGGTAGAGTACCCGAAGACTGGACTGGGAGTGTGGTCATCGTGCCTTTGTATAAAAGCATGGTGTAACACAAAGACTGCACTTTGACCAATTTACTATCAAAAACGTATGGAAAAGTAGTTGCAAGGGATGTCCGATGAAATATTGTGGGAAGTGCAAGGTGGTTTCAGGTCTGGAAAAGGATGTACGGAACAGGTGTTTTCGGCCGCAATATCGTAGAGAAGCATCTTGCTGTAGGCTAAAAGGTTTTCTGTGGTTTTGTGGATCTCGAAAAAGCGTTTGATAGGGTTGTACGCAAGGAAATTTGGGACATTTTACCAGATTATGGGATAAACGGGTTGCGTTCTGTGCAGTTTATGTATTTAGATTGTAAAGCATGTGTACGGATGGATGTCAACATTGCCGTCAAGCAGAGTTGTATGTTGGTGGCACGCTTATTTATTTTGTATTTGGACAATTTTTTTCAAAGGTTAAGGTGAATGAATGTGGAAATGCTTTTGGGTGACCAAGTGGTGAACTGCCTGCTTTATGCACTTTTTCGCTCTACGCCATCTGAGGTGCAACCACTGGTCACATTTATGGAAGGTGGTTGTAAATAAAGAGGCTGACATTTGAATGCGATGAAAACTAAAGTTATGGTGTTTGAAAGAAACGAACCCAGAACGGATATAAATTTTTTTGTTGGTGATGTAGTGCTAGAACAAGTGAATTAAATTGTTTGAATGAGAAAATGAGATTGCTTTTTTTATACAAAAGGAGGCAAACGAGCAAGTGGGTCACCTGATGGAAAGTGATCACCACCGCCCACGGACATCCGCAACACCAGGAGTATCACAGTTGCTTTGCCGACCTTTAAACGCTCTTTGCTTGAAATGTTTTGCCTCATCATTTCATCCCGTGAAATTATAGGATGAAAATAACCTTTTCTTGCAAATATCATTTTACACCCCTAGTGCAGTAAATTTAGAAGAAAAGAAATTTGAGTGGAATGAAAGGTACAGACTAAGTACGAAAACCTGAGGTGAGTTTTTTCTAAGTCTAAACTAAAAAAAAATATGTCCCCGAAGAGGTAGGCAGAAGCACTACCAGGCCACCCATGACTAGCCAAAGACACTAAGTCCTACCTGCAAGCCTAAGGCTTACCGGGCACATATCCAATCCCGGCAACGTTGCTTTTAATAGAAAATTAAAAAATATAGATTTTGCTATTTTTTTTGTTGCTCGACCCAAAGATCAAACCCGCGAATTCAAAAAGTCGTGTACAACGCCGGACCGCTAAACTACAGAGGCGAAAAAAGTCTACAACTATTAATTGACAAATATTTCAAATGAAGCTTTCTTTTTACTGTCCAAGGTGAGTTATTTGTGCTTGACGAAGCCAGATGGGGCAACTTCGCTTAGTTTGGCAATAGGAGTCATCTCTTTCCAAAACAAAATCGGATTGTAATAAAAAACGAATTACATAAATATTTTATTTAAAATATACATTTATCTAGTAGTATTCGCTTCCGTAAATCATGCAAATATTAATTTAATACTTACAAAAAGGAAAAAAACATAAAAGACAAAGATCTGAACTGCGCCACACAAATATCAAACTAGCTCACACAGATGTTTGAGGGTTACAATTAATTATATTAAGAATGCCTATTAAAAAACTTATTTCGTATCTCCAGTTTTTGGATAACGAAACCAAAAAGAGACATATTCTGATGCTATCAAATCAGAAAATCAGTGCAGCAACATCTTTAAAGATAATATTTCTAACATGACAATTAAAAACCGTGACAAACAGTTAATGACAAAATGTAACCTGTCTCTTTTGGCGTTTAATTAATTGAAACAATTTAATTAATATATATTTTTTAATTTTTTTAAATTAATAATTTAATAATTATTAATTTTAGACTATGTTTGCACTGCACCTTTTATTACATGAATTTATCTGTTACTTAATATGTACTTTTAAGTTATTCTTTTCCTACATTAATGGAATTTCACCAAACACATGGACGATTTTATTACGACAATTATTTTATTTCATAACTATTATTAATTATAAATTCTGAGGCAAATATAATGTATAATAATTTGGATATTTGTAAAACAGTACATTGTTGCCAAAAGCCTAATAATTATTAAGCTATAACGATGATAATTATCACTTCAAGAACGTACCCTCTTTATAAGCGTACAAATGTAAAATAATAGGCTCCTGAATTAAAGCTCTGACTTAGGAGCTTTGTCACTGAACTCTTTTACTTTAGGGATGGAATAAACAGCATCGATGACTTGCTGGAAGCTGGGATACTTTGAAGTCAGGTCGGGCATCTTCAGCATTGTTGCAAAGTAGTCGAACATACCAGCGAACACGAAGTCAGCCCAGGTCAACTATAAACAAAACAAATTTAGTCTCACATGTCATGCTATGTATGTATGGTTATGTTGGTAATAAAAATATGTTATTTCAGTTACTACGAACTATTTAGTAACTATTAGGATCTTTAACTTCTTGTTGTGCGAAACCAATTGGACCAGTTAGGCTGCTCCTCAATACCCCTCTCTGCCCAAGAGGTTACACGAGGAGCAGACACAGGGTGGTGGATCACCACGGGAAGGTGGAGGGTGGGCTTTTCATCTTGCCCACCCGATCGTGATGGGGTTGCGGCAGGTACGGAGGTACCTGTCACCACTGGGACCCCGAAGTGGTGTACGCCCGGTCTCCGTGCACCACTTCTGCCGAAATGCGGCCCCCTGTTAAGAGTGGCTGCGCGATGGGGATCACGAGATCCAGCGCCGCCGGGACAGTGGAAGTGTGCAAAAACGTCCCTACAGCCTCGGTACCTGGCGAAGGGGAAGACACCGTGTGGCTTTAGTCGGTAGGAGTCCGACATAGCCTGCCTCTTCCCCCAAAAGCGGCGGGTACCCATGAGGATTTCCACACATACAAAAAAGTTTTTTGACTCTGAGTTAGCTTTTAAAAATCACTTTGTATTTGACTGAATAAGTCATTGTTAAATAAGCGGCACAAATCACACAAATTTTATCTTACAAAAAAAATATATTCACGCCCATATCTCACAAAGCCTACGTTGGCAGAGGTACAAACAAGGCACCCACGACTAGCCGATATGTTAAGTAAAGTAAGCGTATCACCTACCGGGCACATACCCGATCCTGGGCAATGTTGTTATATTAGAAAATTGAAAAAACACATTATTTATTTGTGAATTGAAGTCAAGTCAAGTCAGTCAAGTCCAGCACCCGGACTGCTAGACCACAGAGGCGAGGTCAAGCAGTAGAAGATATAAAAGAGAGTTCACGGTGAGAACTGAACTAAATTCCGGAAACAGTGTTTAAAAATTGGTTAGATAATTAGATTACTCGATATTTCGATATGAAAAATGTCATCCATACCTTCCCTAGAGCAAGATGACCATTATTCTCTCTTATAATTTCGTCCAGTTTCTTCAACGCTAACGGATAGTAGTTTTTCTCAAATTCAGCACGTTTCTTTTCTTTGACAGCTTCATCTGCCTCATAGTGGACGGTTGCAGCTCCTTTTACAGATGAAATAAAAAACATTAAATAACACTTCCTTAAAGAGCCACAGATCAATGCCACCAGCCAAGCAGATTGCGAAAGGTGCAAGTTGGCTTGTTAGTCCCTCTCGTTGTAACAGTTGGTATGTGGCAGTTTGTGACAATGGTTTGTGACACCAGACTTAAGATGACGAATCTGCAGATCATCTTAAAACCCAACCTCAAAGTGACTTCGCACCAGTAACATCTTTAATATTTAAGCGCATGTGTATTCTTATGTCAGTTAATCTGCTTACCTTTGTATAACCCAAAAATAAGGTACCACAGAAATTATGTACGTACGTAATGTAGTTATGATGTGTTTGAACGAATTGAAACGAAGTTTAAAATAAATTGCAAAAAAGAGACTACTTTTATCCATATGTCTCAAAGGGATCCCTCGGAAGCTGCTGGTATGCCTGGCCTCTTTTTATACGCCGGTTTTGGAGACTCATTGCCCCTAGTTTCTTCTCCTGTCTGGCTAGGTTTGGAAACGGTGGTAGTTTACGGTAGATAGTGATAAATTAATTTACATTCTAAAAATTGTGTGTATTAATAAATAATCATGTAATCTCATAACAAACAAAAAACAGTGTGTTAATAATGAATCGTGAATCAATAATTAAAAACATATTAAAATATTTGCACACCACAAGTTGGTAGAATATGTAGGAACACTTAATTTTGTAACATCTTTTAACACTCATATTCCGCAAATAAATATTTTTTCTTTCTTTCTTTCTAGAATAAACCGGAGCAATTTATACGGAAATCAAATAAAAGTGGGTAATGTACTTACTTTGGCGAATATCCATTAGAAAGTCTAGGTTCTGGTCAATCTCGAAGTCCTCTTCGATGTTGCTGCCAGCCACCCCGTACTTGTGACCGAGGTATCGAGAGATTGCAATACTCTGTGCCATCTTTTTGCCATTCATCACCAACAATGGCATCTGGCCAAAGGGAGTTGCTGAAAGGATTACGTTAAAATATCAGGTTAGCAAAGTTCCACCTTTCACAAGACACTACCACCCAGTTGAGACTGGCTGCAATTGTAGACAAATCTAGTAATAAATAACCACCAGACCGCAATGGGGTCATGTGGACCCCGTCAGCTTTGTCGTAGTCGGGTAAAAACGTAAGGTAAGTAAGTATCTTCACGCCCATATCCCCTGAAGATTTAGACAGAGACTCAACCAGGGCACCCACGACTAGCCGAAGACACTAATTCCCACAGTGTGATAGGTGTCAAGTCTATCGCCAACCGGACACATAACCAATACCGGAAAACGTTATTCTAATAAAATTTAAAAAAAAAACATTTTATATTCTTTTATTTTTTATAAACTTTTAAAGAAAGAAAAAATTTCGCCCCAGACAGGATTTGAACCTGTAACCTTTCGTCTCAAGCCGACGAATGCTCTAACCAATTGAGCTACTGAGGATTCAAGTCCCGTGGCGAAATTTTTAATTCCTTTCTAACCCGTTAACGCGGGTAGTTATGTCCTATAGATACACAATTCTGAGTACCCACCAAATGAGTTCATCATTACAGATGAAATTCACATTTTAGAATGGCTATAACTTTCGTTTTTCGCAACGTATTTTTATCCCAAGCACAGGGCAAGTGCTAAAATAAAAATACATTTTATATTCCTTTTTTTTGTTGTCGAACCCGGGACCTCAAGAAGTCAAGTCCAACGCCAGACCGCTATATCAGAGAGGCGATAATTGTATTATTAAACACAAATATTAGTTTTATCCGATTGTTGAGAACAAGTGTAACAAAAAACAAGTGTGAACAGTCGACTTTGACCTTGACTACGAAATACCTCTGTATATTGCAGTATACCTACTAGAATGACTAAACTCATAACTTGCGAATTGGACGTATCCTGTTATGCGAATGACCTAAGTATTATTTCTACACGTTTCAGAACTAGAGCGAATCTAACAATTCAAACATCACGGCTATCACGACCGTGATGTTTGAATTGTTAGATTCGCTCTAGGATTTGGGAAAACAGAGACTGACGAAAAAGTACTGACATACTCAATTTAATATACAAATATAAAAAAAAGTATCTTCACGCCCATATCCCCGAAGACGTAGGCAGAGGTACAACCAAGGCACCCACGACTAGTCGAAGACACTTAGTCCCACAATGTGATAGGTGGCAAGCCTATCGCCAACCGGGCACATTTCCAATCCCGACCAACATTTTTTTTTATTAGAAAATTGGAAAAATCTAATTTTCTTTTTGTTGGCCGACCCGGGATTCGAACCCGGGACCTCATGCAGTCAAGTCCAACACCCGGACCGCTAGACCACAGAGGCGATCATATGTCATATACAAATATAAATTAATTAATATATATTTTTTAAATAAGTACAATATATTTTATGAGAAGGTGATTCAGTTTCTTCTCAGTGTAAGAGATCACGTTCCGATCCGGTAGTAGATTTTATTATAATTAAAAAGACGCTTCACAAGTATTCTTTGGTCTTTGTAAAATATAATATTATTCTATTCTATTCTTTTAAAATAGGAAACAGATTTCTAATGGCATGAAATGTATAAGAAACCTGTAAACACCAAAGATGTTAACTCTTTAATGTTCTTTTCTGCCTGCTGGCCTAACCTCCGAACTGGAATACTACATACCTACTCCCTACATAGGCAAGGAGTAGAATTTTAATTTTGAGAGTTTTCATGATAGTCAACATTCACTTTTATCAATAACTAGCTGTCCCGGCGAACTTCGTTCCACCCGTTCAGTTTGTATGGGAAAAAATAAAGTATTGTTTTTCCCATTTTCCCTGCAATTTTCCCGGGTTTTATCTACATAAGAACCTTCTTCTGACAATAACTAACACAACAAAAAAAGAATTGGCCTAATCGGTTCAGTCGCTCGGAAGTTATGCGCTTACCAACACATTTAGCAATCCATTTTTATATTATAGATTAATCTTTGAAAATTTGTAACACTACACAAAACTTAATTATTATGTTGTCTAATTAGGTGAGCAATCTATAGGTATTATTAACTATAAATCAAAAAGCGCTGAAGCAAACTGTCATATTAATATGATATCACTTAGAGCAGCCTTTCCCAAAGTGGGCGATAACGCCCCCTTGTGGGCGCTGGAAGCCTAGAGGGGGGCGGTATAAATCTTGAAAAAAATGTTTTTTTTTAAACTAGGCGC
>NJDC01002253.1:0-18787 GCA_002245475.1 Calephelis virginiensis | reverse complement strand
CATTTCACTTTGCTCGATAGAAAAAAATCAAAAAGTTAACCCTTTTTTGAAAGCAAAACCCATCTGTCTACTTCAATTATGAAAATATCGACACAAGATTTAACATAAACGTAGATACTGTTTATACCTAAAAGATAACTGTTTCAGTTTTTATATTTTTTTTCAAATTACTTTTATAGTGTCAAAAATAGTGATTTGGCGCTTAAGACATTTACTTTAGAGCGCAATATTTCATAGTAATCATGGAACGGGGGAGTGCGCTGATTGGCTCTTCTGGCTGACTAAATATGGGGCCTTAAGAATGGAATATACTTTCGTATTCACTTAACAGATGTTGCCCACGGCTACACCCACCGAGTACCTAGTTAGCTCTGCAGCGAACAACTCTTTCAGATATCAAATATGTCTGGGCATATTAGTAAAGAAGGATAAAAACTAGCCCAGGTCACTGTCCAGCCTCTCAACTGCAACGCCGTTTCGATTCCAAGAAAAGGACAAACAAACCCAGTTTCGCATTGAAATATCAGAATATATATTAAATACATGAAAATATAAATTATATTAAAATACGAGTACATCTCCTCATAAATGATAGTACTTTCATAGTGATAATAAAAGCAATTCTTGCAAAATTATTCCCTAACCATTCCAAAATATCAAAAATACACAACGTTAATATTCAAGTTATCACTTATGCCGGCACTCCCGGAGTGCAACCCGTCTTTTTAAAGACAGAATTGAGAATACTGTTCATTAAATTAAACGTGCCGTCGTTCCAATCCCTGCCAGTTGCTCTATAGCGCTTAGCTATAGTATATATATATATATATATTAAACAGGTAAAATTAACAGCTGCCACCTCCCACCAAGTACTAACAACAAAAATACTTACATGGTTTAAACGCCGGCCATTCTTCCATTGTAATACGTTTATCTTCGAAATCTTCACCCCCATAGGCAAGAAGGAGTCGGACCGTCTCTCCTAAAGCCCTCACTGGGAAATAGTAGAAAGTTGTCTCTGGCATTATGCTGGAACAAAAATATTAATTTGAATTTCTTAACCAAGTTCAAAAAAACGAGGAGGTTCTCAATTCAGCCGGTTTATTTTTTATGTATATTTCCGTGGTTTCTGAACCGATTTACGTAATTCTTCTTTTGTTTGATGCGGAATAGTTTGGAATTGGTCCTATAACAATTTTATTCAGGTAGGCCCATTCGTTTTTATTTTATGTGCATTTTTTTATCCATTGTCACCAATCCCGCTGTTTATTTTTATTCAATTAAATCACATCAGCAAAAAAACTAAAAAGTATTAAAATAAATAATAATAATAAATAAATATCCAAATTACACAAATTGAATTTAACCCCAAAGTAAGCAAATTATATGCTTGTGTTATGGGTGTTAATCAACGATACTAATACATTCATAGAAATACTTAAATAGATACCAGAATAAATTTAATAAACATCCAGACCCGGAAATGCAGATATCTAAATGTTCATCACACAAATGCCTGACCCCGTCGGGAGTCGAACCCGAGCCTCGCGGTTAGTCGCTGTAATTGGGCGTGTAATGTACTGTACTAATAATTATATTATAAGTAAGTATTAAATTGGCTTGGCACCGAATTTAAACTTATTGGCAAATGGCACATAATAAAATAGGTCGTATACAAATTAAATCTTATTGTTATTAAATCTTTTTTATTTTTTACTTTTTAGTTTTGAAGTCGGTTTTAAATAACGTACTAGTTATTTTTATCTTAGATTTATTCAGAGTTTGTTTGGTTACCATGCCGCTTGTAATGGCCGCTGCACACATTGGGCCAAGATATTGTATCTAGGTATATGTATATTTAGTTGTCACATCGGAACCCAGAGAATTTTGTACAATAAGTACCTATATTGCAATATAGGCCTTCACACTCTGGGTCAATATAATGGTCCAATATTTTGAACCGCCATGTAGTAGAGACATAATCAATGATTATCGATACCGATATACTTAAACGTACGTGACCAATGACAACCCTTTTTTTAACTCACACATAAACAATTTACTCACACGTAGGTAGGTATATTTTTTTTGATCTCCTGTTTTCAGTGACTTTGTTTATCTGTTACATCCTAAATCTATTGTCGATACTATTAGGTACTTGTAATACGTGAATCCAGCCTGGGATCTCATAAAGTCTAATACCGGCCCACTAGACCACGGAGGCGATTACTTTAAAATTATAAAATGTAAGTACCTATGTATATATACAGTTATGATTTAATGTACAGTAGTCTAACTCGGCTCTATTTTTAATTAATATAGCCCAGAGGTACGCCAACACGCGATATCATCTCAATACACATCTGCCAACAATCAACTTTGTGATCTTAAATATTGTGTTTTTTAAAACAAATGAAATTCGCACATTTTTTTTTGTAGTTTTAACACTTGCACTTATCCACAATATACTTTATTTAACACTTTCTGTTACTTTCTAGCCAACCGGTTTCACTTTTTACAGGATCATCAGGGCTTTGAAACTAAAGATAAAAAACTCTAAAGTCTAGTCTTTAAAGAAGAAGTCAAAAAAGACTCTAACCTGTTATCAAAATAAGTAGGTACTTCACATAAATCATACAAATGTACATTGTGTAATTCAGTAATAAATAAAATTACAAAATTACCCCCCGTTATATTATGTACCTATTAATTACAATAAGATACCTAATCCGCCTCTGTGGTCTAGCGGTCCGGGTGTTGGACTTGACTGCATGAGGTCCCGCGTTCGAATCCCGGGTCGGCCAACAAAAAAAAAATTGGATTTTTCCAATTTTCTAATAAAAAAAATGCTGGTCGGGATTGGAAATGTGCCCGGCTGGTGAAAGGCTTGTCACATTCACATTATGGGACTTCTTTGGCTAGTTAGCTAGCTGCCTATCTCTTCGGGGATATGGCCGTGAAGATACTTTTAGGATCGTGACACTCTCTGCCTACCCTGTAAGGGACTTAGCATGAACTAGTTAGGAATACTTATTCGGAAAGAAAAACCTAATTCTGTCATTTTTTTATTTAACTGTAGTTTACAAATAAAGTTCGTAACTGTATTAATAAAAGCTTTGCTTTAATAGACTATGATATTGATATGGATATGGATAGATTTATGTATAGTCAAATTATACTCAGTCAAAAGGGGCCCGGCTGGAGGTGTGGTACTAGGCGTGTCATACGAAGTCCAAGGACAAAAGAGTCTGGGGAAATCATACTACATACAGTAGTTGTAAAAAGCCATCACAAAAGAAGAACACAAGACTCTGTTAAAAAAAAACATGTTATTAACATACAAAACAAAAAAGCGTAGTAAAAGTGCCCGTAGGCTAGGTAGGTATATCAATTTTTTTTTACAAATGTCATCTAGGTATGTGCCTACTTACCTACGCAAAACTTAATTTTTTTTCAAGTGAAAACTTTTTTAGCGGCGTTGCGTACTTTTTTTAGAATGGGTAAAAACTTCTCAACTCGCGTCAGATCGTCAGATCGTAAGACGGCGCAGGGCGCATGCGCGAATAAGACGGTGCAGGGCGCTTGCGCGAGATCTAAAATCAAACGTAGATTCATTGCTGTTTTTGTACTGCTTAGATATTTCCGAAGAGTATAGGATTCGCAATGGACAATACGCCGCAATATACCTACCATTATATTCCCACAAGATAACATAATAGCAGATACGTATAATATCAATAGATATTGCTCTATTCATTCCATCTTGAAAATAAGCTTTATGTGTAGACGAAGCAATGTTCGTTATACAGATGAAAATTTAATTTATTTTCATTTATTAATTAATGTAATTTTAGTTTTTTTAGTTTTGAATCGTATAAAATTTTTGTGTCGTTACCTTTAATTTTATTTTGTGATTCTTCATTCATTATACAGATAATAATATGACGACGCTTCTTATAGCAGTCACGTACCTAGTCTTACTTTAGCGAGTTTTTATCAAGCCAAACGCAGGTTATTGATATGAAAATAATATTTGTGTATAAATTAATATTCAAGTTTTCACTTCTGCCGGCACGCGAGCGTCAAGATGGAGGGACCAAGTCTTAGATTTTAATAAAACATGCATCAAAAAACTCTACCTAAATTCTACTATGTGCTACCTTAGCTCAAAAAATAATACCTTATCATAAACATGTTTTTAATAAAAAAAATGTTGGTCCCTCTATCTTGACGTCACGATGGAGGATCAACTATTTTAGGCGATATTTTTAAAACTGTTGGTGTTTCAGACACGTCACATTATTTTTATAAAGGTAGAATTTAGGTAGAAAAATTTCAAGTAGATAAAATATTACCAGGCGCAGCCTATTAGAATGGTCCCTCCATCTTGACGTCAAGATAGAGGGACCAACATTTTTTTATTAAAAAACATATTGTTTCTGATGAGGTACTATTTTTTTAGTAGCAAATAAGTAGAATTTAGGTAGAATTTTTTGATGCATGTTTTATTAAAATCCGAGACTTGGTCCCTCCATCTTGACGTTCGCGACGGCACTCCCGGAGTGCAACCCGTCTTATTTAATTTCATTGGGATGTAACAGTGGGACCACGTTGGAAGTACATACGATATTTCAAATACAAATAGGATTTTTAAAAACCTCCTATTTCTTTAAGTTTGGTTAAAATCGACTTTAATTCAGTATGAAATTAAAGTCAGAAAACACTTGCCGAATCTTAACTATAATTAAACGAGACTTTTGCTTTGATACAATTTCACAGGTTGGTAGAGATAATCAAAATAGGTTCATCCAGTAAATAGGTAGGTACCTAATTGGCAATAAACAAGTCAACTGTTTCTGAATATCGGTTAAAAAAAGTTATTTGAAGTTTACAAAAAAGGGAGAAATACAAAATATTAAAATGTCTTTCAATGTGCATTTTTAAGTCCGGTGAAGTTGTAAAAACCGCGAAGTTTTCAATACTACCTAGGTATCTCTTAAAACTCTTAAAAAAGGGCGTATTTCAATTCAAAATCATAAAGTAGCTTTTAATAGTAGTATAGTAGTATACAATGCGAATGTGGATGGATGTAGGTACCCGGGGAGACCAAGGCTGACATTTCACGATCAGATCAATCGGATATTATCCGAGGGTGGTGTCAAGAGTCTCCGAAACCGGCGTGTTTGTATGAAAAGGGTTATGAATGTGAATGAAGCAAGACAGGTTTGTTAAGATCGTTAGGTCTGCCACTTGATACTCTCTGCCTACCCGTAAGGGACTTGTGAAGATATGTATGTATGTATGTAAAGTAGCTGCATGTACCTACCTATTTACATTCAGTTTTTCCAAAAAACCAAAATTATTATTAGAGTAGGCCTACTTTTAAACACAATATTATTATTATTATTAAATATTATTATACAGCTATCTCTGCTACTCGGGTTTTTTTAATTAAATTAAAAAAAAAAACTGCTTCATATATATTTCTCAGTAGGTATTCTGCTGTACGGGACTGAGATTAATCTAAAAATTAAAGTAAGTAGGTAGGTAAGTAGATTTAATAAAAACCGCTCAAGCATTTCTTGAGTTAGGTACAAATTTGCCTCCGATAGTTAAAAAGACGTATATGACGAAAAGTAAAAACGGAGAAATAAATGTTTTAAGAAACGAAACAGGAAATTTCTTGCTGTCTTCTAGACAATTAAAATATCTACGTACCTATTCAAAACTTGAAAGTAATGCCTGGTAAAGAGGCTTTTACTTGGTTTAATAATATTATGAATTTATTAAATAATATAATAAAAATAGCGAAAAACTGTTTTCATCTTAGCATAAAAAATCATGAAAAATATAATACTTAAGTGAATAGACGTAAATGGCTATGATATGCGTCTTTGGAGTTTTGGCGCCATCGAGAGAAAAGATGGTCGAAGTATTTTTCATAATTATTGAATTTCGTGTTAATATTGAGTGAAATTAGTCAATTTTGGTGGCATTTTGTACAATTTTGTTCAGTGAAAGTGCACAAATGAAATAATCATGAAGAAATTAGCGTATCGTATATTTCCTCGTTGCCGCCAAAATTCATTACATGAGCTTGTGTAAAAAGGCCACCGTTTTACCCAAGAGCCTGACATGACTTACTGACGACTTATGACTGATGACTAATAGAAATTGATATAAAATTTGATGCAAATTACTACTTGACTAATGGCTAAATACTAACGTGAAGGCCAAATCTAAAGAAAGAAGAAAGATATGCGTCTTTTACATTTCAAACACTATTAGTTGTAGGTACTTTTCCTCGTATTTCGCACATCTATCCAGAATATTAACAGAAATGGACGCATATAGGTATTTCCGCCTCTTTTTTCTTAAGAATAAAAAACTATTTAGTTATATAAATAGGACACAAATGGTTAGATGCGGCCGTTTTTCTTAATATGAAAGCGGTTTTCAATTAGCTCGTTACACGCAAATGATAATTTTGCGTCTTTTTATCTTCTTCTTAGAAATAGGGACAAATATGCGCCTTTTCATTCTTTCTTTAGGTTTTGGCCTTCACGTTAGTATTTAGCCACTAGTCAAGTAGAAATTTGCATCAAATTTTATATCAATTTCAATTAATTTTAATTAGTCATCATTCATAAGTCGTCAGGAAGTCATGTCAGGCTCTTGGGTAAAGCGGTGGCCTGTTTACTCAAGCTCATGTAATGAGATTTGGCGGCAACGAGGAAATACACGATACGCTAATTTCTTCATGATTATTTCATTTGTGCACTTTCCCTGAACAAAATTGTACAAAATGCCACCAAAATTGACTAATTTCACTCAATATCAACACGAAATTCAATAATTATGAAAAAACTTCGACCACCTTTTCTCTCGATGGCGCCAAAACTCCCTATGCGCCTTTTTAATTACTGAACATAAACTACTATGTATTAGGCTTGATTTACATAACAGCGAGTTTTCGATTAAATAAACCGTCTTTTCATCTACGACCGGGTGTAAAAAGGTGTACAGAAGCGCCCTATTTTGTAGTGCTAAACCCGCACAGGAGGTAGTTAGCAATACATTAAAAATACAGAATCCCCCCGATCATAGAAGACCTCGCCACGTGTTATCGGATCCCCCGGATCCAATAACCGCGGCAAACGCTATTCTCCCAACTCCAAACCGGAACACGACAATCTCACATCACCTTAACATAACACTACACCGTCGCCGCCGGTCTCGGCGACGAAGACCTCTCTTGCGCCCGGCGCCTAACGCCGAGCGACGAGCCAAAAATACTCCTCCACCAAGTCCACCCAGTAACCAGAACGCAGCACCAAGTCGAGGTACGGTCTCCCGGGAGACAGCCCTTGGTGCTGGCGTTGTAGGTAACAGCCCAATCCATCTAAATAATGATGTCTCGGGTTGAGCACTCTGCTCGGCCCACAAAGTTCGGTGAAGTTGTAAAAATCATAAGATTAGCAACAAATTAGTCATTAAAAAAAATACAGACAGATACGCCTTTTTATTCTGATTCCGGCAATCTATGTATAACTCCAACTTAGAAAAAGTGTTAGATGCGTATTTTTTACTATTGGGGGCAGAAATATTGTAAGTATTACAAACCCGACTTTGTTTTGTAAAGTTTATTTTTATTGTATAACGAGGAAATTAGACAATTTTTGACAAATTTTTGGAAGCAAGTTTTTGTTTGTTCTTCATCGTGAATAATACTGGACATTTTTTTTAAAATAGGTACTATACTAATAAATATATTGAGCCGCGAGGGCATACTAACAATAGAGAAATAGCTCCTTCTAAAAATCGATAACACAGCGTAAAATACTTATTCTAATCCTGCCTACATGCCTAGATAGTTTTTCTTGTATAAACAATTTAAATAACACGTAAAAAAATAGAAAAATTGCATATAAGCTTGTATGAAAATTGTAAGAATTAAGCGCAATAAAACTGCAATACCACCACGTCGCAATTTGATAATTCTTCTTTCGAAAGTTACAAGTTTTTCCGAAATGGTCCAACATAAATATTATCAACATCCTTCTACCTAAGATTTTAAACTTAAATCGTCGCGAATTAATAACATTTTTAATTATTTATACGGGATACTCACGATCTCTTTTTATTTTATTTGTCGATATTTCGGCCTAGTTGCATAGGCCGTGGTCACGACGGGACTCAAAATAAAATAAAATAAAGAGATCGTGAGTATCCCGTATAAATAATTAAAAATGTTATCCTTCTACCTACTTGTTTCTGAGTTATACTTAATAGTGCTTACATTTTCTTTAATCATTAATGATGAGGTCGTCATGATAAATAAAAGTCAACAAAAACCAGTAGTCGGATCATGATAAAACTGATTTATGACCACCTCGGAATCTTGACCTATCTTTCTAAAAAAGGCCCACAAAACCGATTGACTATTGTCCGGGTAAACACGTAGGTACCTAATAAACATACAAAAAACACAGTCGATTTGAGAACCTCCTCATTTTTTAAAGCCGGTTAAAAAGAGTAAACATGTCCTGCCTGTTGGCAACACGCAACACGCAACCTGTATTTAGCAAGAAATTAGCTCGTTAGACTTGTCTTGATAAAAGAAAACCGAATTTTATTTTATTAAAATAATTATTACAAAACATTAACCTCCTCAAAATACCTAACTTTTAGGCTTTAATTGTAAAGGTCAAAGGCTTTTAGAACTAATTTATCACGTTTTTGTAAAATATAGGAACGAACAAATGAGCCGTACCAAGCATTTGAATAAGTAAGCGACGTTTTCAACAGTGCGTGTATCACATGGAATATTAATTGAGGAAGATTAACTTTGTTTTCATCTGCCGGCAATGGAATAAAATCTTAAAGCAACTAAATATTCAAATGATTTAGAAAATTTACTTACATTTAAACTGTAAATATAATATTAAGCACCTAATACTCTTGTGATCAAACTCGCTGAAGATCTGAACAACGCGACACTCCCGATGACACTTGCTTATGAGAATGCCGGCCGGCACAACAGTCGACACTACGTAACGTGTTTTGAAAGGACCGACCCTCCTCTACCCTCTTACCTCGCCTCTGGTTACGTCTATATTTAAACTTAGTTATTGGTCTATAGACAGAAGCACAGAAAGTCGACCGTAAAATGTTTTATAGATGATCAAAATTATACAATGTTGTCGTAGATCTCTATAAAATAAAATTTGAGTAATATTTGTTTCATGGAAAAGTTCGGGTTCGCGGAATGGTAAATTATCATTGCCACTCAGGTGAAATTTTAATAAAACCGCGAGACTAGCAACACATTAGAATAAAAAAAACCAAACCGAATGGGAAACGAAGGGTGTTCTATGTTTATGTGTCTGCGTGTGCCGTGTGTACATTTGTATATAGGTTTTGTTAGAGATTTATTAAAAAAATTTAATTATTACACTAAGTATAGGTATTTGAACTCTACTTTTTAGTTCAGCGAGATAGAACAGCGTTTTCTTTAATTTTTTAAACTGTTATTTATTTTTCCTTACTGATAGTATTTAGCAATAACGATGATTCTCGCCCGTATCCCTAAGAAATAGGCAAAGGTACAACCGGGGCAACCACGGCTAGTAGTAGTAGTAGTATACTAAGGGTCGCACTCAGAGACGACAAACGTCTATCATTAAATGACAATTATGTTTAGAAAATGTTGACTTAATTAAGAATTAAGCGTGGTCGCAGCGAAGACTCCAAAAAAAAGCCGATACACGTTGCGCCGAGTCAGGTCCCGTGGCTTGTGCCCGCTGTTGCAATAGGAAAGCGCTCTCAGCAATATCCATATGTTAGGATGGCGTAACAACTGACTAAAATATAATCGACGTCTCTGAGGGCGGCTAAAAGTCCCACAACGTGAAATATAACAGGCCTATTGCTAACTGAGCACTTATCCAATCCCAGGTAAATTTGTTATTATTAGCAAATTAGAAAAGTACCAAAGAATCAAATTTTCATGTACATTATATACATATACATGATACAAATAATTAAATTGGATTGTTTGTTTGCAATATCAAAATAACCGCTTTTTACCACATCATAATATTAACACGTGAAACAAAAACTTTTTACCCCTTTTTAAGAAAAATGCGCCGCAGGTGTATGAAATTTGGCACACATAAATTTAAGTATAATTAAGGACAAGTGCAGAACGCTAATATTTTGCAATAGTAATACTCATAAAGCACATTAAATCAATAATAAAACATTGCACATACTACCATACATATGTCACACACAAACAAAAATATTGATAACGATAAAAGATCACAGATGGCGGAAAAACTATATCCATAATGTTTGGAAATAAAGTAGTTGGATCTTGATAAATAAATCTTAATAATGTTTGAACATTATACTTAAATGTTTTTTTATCTTTATGTCTATCTGTTTGTCTAGTCTAATCTCGGAAACGGCTAGACTGATATTGACGGGACTTTTCCTGAAAGGTAGCTGATAAAATAAGAAATTCATTTGTTCAATTCCATGCTGACGGAGTCGTGGACCAAGCTAGTGTTATATAAAGAAAGAACCACACCTACACAAATTTCACAAATTGGCCTAACCCCAATATACCTACGCGAATTATGTGTGCTTATGTTATGAATATTATTAGTCAACAAAAATACTACAATTACAACAATTACTTATTTTAAAGTTTTAATTTTATGTTTTTTGTAAACTTTATGGTTGGTTAGCGTACATGCCTAACTACACTGATCAACAACGAGGCTCGGCTTCTAACCCCGACGGGGCAGGTAGTTGTGTGAGGAACATTTAGATGTCTGCATTCCCAGGTCTAGGTGTTTATTAAATTTATTCAGCTATCTATTTAAGTATTTCTATGTATTTTAGAATCGTTAACTAATAAGTCATAACACAAGCATTAAATTTGCTTATTTTGGATTATATTCAATTTATGTTATTTGTTTATATATTTAATTATACAAATATACAATTAATATATTTAACACCTACACCCCGAAATACAGACATCGATGCTCATCTCCCAAATGCCTCCCCTGTCGTACATTGAACCATTTTTTTTTGAATGACTAATTTGTTGCTAATCTTACGATTTTTACAACTTCACCGAACTTTGTGGGCCGAGCAGAGTGCTCAGCCCGAGACATCATTATTTAGATGGATTGGGCTGTTACCTACAACGCCAGCACCAAGGGTTGTCTCCCGGGAGACCGTACCTCGACTTGGTGCTGCGTTCTGGTTACTGGGTGGACATTGAACCAGAGCTTCGCAGTTAGTCAGTAAAGTTAGGCCTGCAATCTAACCCCTCGACCAGGGGAGCGGTCAGAGATTATAAGATGAAAATTATGTACTTTTTATAATGATCAATTGTTTTAATATTAGCAGAGATTAGTAATTATATATATTGTCTTTGATATTAGTGAAGAGAAATCAAGCAGGCAAATTTCCTTGTTATGAAATACACTATAATGGGTAGAATTCGGTAAACAGCTTCATCTTAAGAGTACCTCACATTGACGCATGTAGTTATTGTCATTTGTTTTTTCAGACTATAATATTATCTCCTTGAGATTAAAAGAAACGAAATAATGCCAATAGCAAATAAGTTCAAAATTAAATACTTTCAATTATAACAATATAGCATTTATTTGCTTAAAGATTAATATTACGTTTGTGAACACGCCTTCACAAAAAATGAGTTTTTTAAGTGCTATTCACAACCAAAAAAGTGTTATAATGAGTTAACCTTAAAAGGCTATATGCTATAGGTAGCTATAAGCTATAGCTTTTTTATTAGAATGTGAAAGGATATTGGTCTAAGATCCGAACCTAAGTCGACCTTCACCGAGCTGATAATAGAATAAAATGTATTTTATAATAAATGTAGTATATCACAGAATATATTTAAAATGGGTTGCCAAAAAAATCCTGGACCCAATATTTTTATTTATTTTTTAAAAAAATGATTTTTCATGAAATGTTGCAACATCATGATAATAAGAAAATATTATTCTGACCTAAAATATAAAACATATAGAATGTGCATACATTGGGTTGCCTATTATTTACCTGGACAATCTACTGGGTTGCCAGGTATAAACACGTATGTCGGTATCAGTTACTTTCACTGATTGGATAATAGAATAAATTTTTTATCAAATTTTTTTCATTGATACAGGGTTGCCTGAAAAAAATTCGGTCCTTATATAGGTTGCCGAAATTTAAAGAATTAAATTTCAACGCGTGTGGAAGTGAGTGACAGAGAGTTCCGAGATAAGTTACAGTGTAATACTTACTTGTTTGTTAATCGATATTATATTGTCTAATACTTTTGTATTATATTAAATATATTAGATTGTTATGCATTTTTTTTTGTGTAGTGTACGTACCGCGCATGCGCACTTTCTTGTATTCAGCGTCCCACCAGACACCACGGGCCACGGCAATGTTGGGTCCTTTATATTTACACTGTAACTTATCTCGGAACTCTCTATCACTCACTTCCACACGCGTTGAAATTTAAAACTTTAAAATTCGGCAACCTAAATATTAGGACCAATTTTTTTGCAGGCAACCCTGTATCAAGGTGTTCGCAATAAAACAGTGCTTAACTACTAAATATTCTTTTTCATATCAATCGAACTCTAAAAAATAAATATTTTAGGTTATGATAAACTTAGATTTTTTTATATTAATGTGTGGCTCTCCGCCATTTTTTATGATATGAGAAGACAAACAAGCAGACTGATTTCCTGATGGTAGAAAAAAAGAAAGATGGTGGTTGACGTGTTCCGGTTCGGAAGTTAGCTGGTACACTTACTTTTGCTCGAGGCCTGGCATCCCGGTTTCAGGTTAGCAACGCACCATTACCACCTTTGGTGTCTCTGGGCGTCGTGAATTTCTTACCATCAGGAAATCCATCTTCTTGTTTGCCTTCCAGTATCATAAAAAAATCTTTAGGTTCTGTAGTATAAGCACTTCAGACTGTAATACTGCCCCCGATAGTAAAAAAGACGCAACTAACACTTTTTCCAAATTTGAGTTATAAAGATTGCCAGAATCAAAATAAAAAGGCGCATTTATCTGTATTTTTAATATATTGCTAACTACTTCCAGTGCGGTTTTAGCACTACAACATAGTTCGCTTCTGTACACCTTTTCACACCCGATCGAAGATAAAAAGACTATTTATTTAAAACTTAATTGAAAAGTCGCATTTATGTAAATTATGTCCTAATACTTAGCAGTTTCATTTTAAGTTCAGTAATGAAAAAGGCGCATATATGTCCCTGTTTCTAAGAAGATAAAAAGAGGTATTCCATGAAGCGCACCCAAACGAAGCGCACCCGGACGAAGCACACCTAAAGTATTCCACTTAGGCCTTAGCACACCCGTAGGTGGGCTTCGAATAAAAAATTTAAATAATAAATTTCGTATTCCATGAAGCACACCTACGGATAATATCACTTGTATAGTGCGAAGACTAAAAAATAAAAATGTCGATAGAAGAAAATATTTATTACTAGCTGCTACCTGCGGCTTCGCCCGCGTTTTCACAGAAACCCGGTGTGCGATCGGGATTAAAAATAGCCTTTATGTTAATCCAGGTCACAATCTATCTGTCTTCCAAATTTCAGACAAATCCGTTCAGCCATTCGAGCGTGAAAGAGTAACAAACATCCATACATCCATACTTACAAACTTTCGCATTTATAATATTAATAGGATTTAAAAGACTAACTCAAAGGTCTAACATCTTTCAGTTTCTGGCAAACTTTTAGATTGTTTCCAAAAAGAATTGCAATTATTGTGCCGAAATTAGAGTGAAAATGTGTTGTACAAATCATCAAAAATATGCTGAAATAAAAAAAAAACAGTATACGTTATCGAAAATAAAAGAAAAGATTATAAGCATGGCTTAATTTCGGTTGGTCAACGTCTAGAGAGATTAAGATATTATAATCACTGTATGAGTGATATTATCCGTAGGTGTGCTTCGTGGAATACGAAATTTATTATTTTTATTTGAAGCCCACCTACGGGTGGGCTAAGTGGAATACTTAAGGTGTGCTGCTTCGTCCGGGTGTGCTTCGTTTGGGTGCGCTTCAAGGGAATATCGTACCGTAGACAAATAATCCATTTATCACGAATAGAGTACGAACTCGGGAAATAAAACCGCTTGTCAATACACAGGTATATTTAGTAGCTTAAATAACTACCACAGAAAATTGGTTTGAACGAGATCTAGAAAGTAGTTTTTTTCTTATAGGTACTGTAACATTAACACTTAAAATACTTGTTCCTCTATATTTAATATTTTCCATTGTCGGCGCTTGGTAAAACTTCCAAATATTCATATTTTTAAAGAAAGAAACACTTGTACTGTTTTACTTATCACTTATAATTTATTACTTTGTAATTAGTAGTCTACCGGTTTCGCTTATACAGCATCATCAGGGCTAAAACTTAAACTAAAAGTTTATATATAAAAAAACAGTATACGTAATCGACGTAAAACGAGGATCGTACGCAAAACTAAAAGTTTAAGTTTTAGCCCTGATGATGCTGTATAAGCGAAACCGATAGGCTAGCAATAAATTATAAGTGATAAGTAAAACAGTACAAGTGTTTCTTTCTTTAAAAATATGAATACCTGTTCCTCCCTGGCAAAGTGATGTCACTATGCAGTATAGGATCGCGCAACCGCTTAGCATAAGCTTTTAATATAATGTTTTCAATATTTTGATTCTGCGGTGATTGTGGAAGTCTTATAGCTTCAACAGCCTAATTTTGCTTGCTTATTAGCTTGCTGGCTTGCCCAGTACGTAGGGTAGATACTGGATACGGTCTACGGAATACCTACTAGTTTTGTGATATTGGCACTGACGAGGCTGCTTTCACATTTCAGATTTCAGAATTTTGTTAGCACACCGGACAATTCACATGGATCTCCTAATAAAAATCAGAAATGAAGTGTCAAGCGTTATAATACGTTTAACTACACTCCATCAGTTTTGTCTTCTCCCTGGTATCGTGTGATAGTGACCTCCTTCTATCAACTCACCGCTTACATCATATCGTAGACCACAACCACTGTAAAGAACTGAAAGAACTTTTAGATTATGTTACTTGCTCCTACGGAACCCTTCATGGGTGACTCCAACTTGCATTAGGCCGCTTTATTAGATATTTATTTTAAAAAAAAGTACTTTCGTGACATATTTACTGTTTGCTCGCCTTTTACGAGCTGCCAGAGTGGATGCGGACCGACACATAGAAAAAAATAGAAAAATCAACTATAGCGTAGGTAGTTGTAAATGTAAGAACTAGATATTTTCTTGTAAGCTCATAATTTGGCAAAATAAGCTAGAGCACTTACAATCTCAGCAAAATCAAAATGTGGTAATCAAATAAATAATCTCAAACATTAAAATCAAAAAACGAAAAAAAATATTCAAAAAAATGGAACGGTGTTGACGTAGACTACATGAGCTCCCAGATTCGATTTCTGAACAACTTAAAAAAATATTTTTTTCAATTTTCTTATAAAAACAATGTTGTCTGGGGACCTGCAGCACTCTAGTAGTCAAGTTAGACGCAGGACCTCGAGAACACATAGACGATTATATCAGAACTAGCGGCTCGGTACGTGCTTCGCTACGTATATGACCGCATGAATAACATAACACAACAAAACAAAAAAGAAAAAAAAAACAACTGAAAAAAGTTTAAATATGACAGCACAATTCCCACCTAAAAAAAGGTTTAAAATTTGACTGAAAAATGCCCATTAACAAAACGATCCGCCATTTACTGAATTCATTTGTTACAAAAAATGTGTTAAATGAAGAACCGCTCAACCGATTTTATGCAAACTTCACATAAACCATTTACTAAATAGTCCGAACAAAGCCTAAACATTTGGTTTAGATAGGTGAGCCCGTTCTTGAGTTGTAAAATTACAATGAAAAGTGGCATTCATTTATTTATATTTTAATCACATTTAAATTACCTACAGTGACTTTTTATTTATTTATTTATTTAACACTTTATTGCACACAAAAATTAAAATATATTTGGTTTCTTTTATGAAATAAACGTATATGCTACTCGTATTATAGGTAACATATTTTGTGTAATAATACGCATAATTATTACCTATACATTTTATTGTATATGAGACAGAACATGTCTGTTGACAGAGAGTTTCACACGAATTACTTTACTACCGCGTTTGCGTTTGGACGACCCAAATTCCAAATGTATGGAATAATTTAGTTGTTTCGACTATCCGCTAGAGGCTCTGACAATAACTCCATACGTCATTTAGGTCATTAAACGTAAACGCGATAGTAAAGTAAATAATTTCAAAAACTCACACTAGGCATACTGTAACCATAAAGTTTGGGAAACCCTTTTGTAAATTATGTTATTTTTGGCAATGTATTAGTGTGTAAATATTATTATCTATATCTCGGAACACACAATACCTACGCCACACATTAAAGTCGTGATAAGGTTATTCTCCTCAAGGTCGTCCCCTACATAATCGACATTAGGGACGGACATTCGAAATAAACATCGATACTTGAAATAATTAATGAAAGAAATCGTTAACATGCATTAATGTTAAGACGATGTAATAAGGAAGATATTGATATATCCAAATGATCATTTTTTTAATGCACGTTGTTAGATATGTTAGGTCACTTGTTTTAGCCGCCTATAAGAGAGTAAGACATGTTACTGTACAGAAAAGTCCATCTGCCTTCCTCCGAGGCAGGTCTTCTGCCTGGGAGGAAGGCAGATGGTGAGCAAGGGTCAAATGAACCATTCGGTCAGACCAAAGAATTCGAGAGACATGGCAAGCAGACGTGAGCGTATGAGCGCATCTAACGTAAAAACAACGTAAAACTTACTGAATGCAATACCTATTCTGTTTTTATCAATAACTATAAGCTCGCGATACATTTGCATCTCGTGATTTTCAGCAAAACTGCCAAGTTGCTCTGTTGTCTTGTAAACATAACATCTATGTAAATAAAATGGATTAGGAAGGTATGGCGTCTCTTTTCACACGTGTATACTAAATTATTTTTGTTTTTCAATAAATCATTGTTTCTTATTACGAAATTAAACGAACCATTTAATAAATTATTTATATACTTATGTTATGGATGACAACTAGTATTTCATGCAATTTTTTTTAAAACAAATATGTACTAATAATAAAGAATCGTTTTTATGTTTCTTCCTCTTCCATGTCTCAACCGACCAGTTTCATGGTATTTTTAAGTGAAAACTTCTTTAGCGGCGTTGCGCACTTTTTTTGAAATGAGTAAAAACTTCTAAACTCGCATCAGGACAAGTGATTTGAAATTTCGTAAGACGGCGCAGGGCGCTTGCGCTAAGTTCGTGTTGTCATATTTGTGTACGATAGCGCAATAAATGAATATTGTATTCTACCACATAAGTGATAGTAATTTCATACTAATAATTAAAGCAATTCGTGCAAAATTATTCCCTAACCATTCCAAAATATCAAAAATGCACAACGTTAATACCTATTCAAGTTTTCACTTCTGCCGGCACTCCCGGAGTGCAACCCGTTTTTTTGTATCACAGTTTCCAATGGGAGAGACACGTGGGGTAAAGAACCTCAATACGCGTGCGTAGCCGCAGACAACATTTAGTGGGTTGATAATAGGTTTGTGATAGTACGAAAATTGCAGTTTATTTACTTGGTACGTCGAATAAGAACCATAGATATGATGTATTCGATATCTGAGTGTTATTAATACAGCCATCGAAAATCAAGTGTTTACGACACAACGATATGTATCGTCCATCTCTAATTCACGTTAGCACCTGTATTGTATTTTCATAACTATGACTCATAATTCATGAGTCTGTTAAAATCCCTCAGCCCCTGTAATATAATATGATAAATGATAATATTACCGTATCTCAACTATAATTATTTAATAAAATGCTTTTCTCCCTGGCAGCAGTGCTGTGCAAAAGCTTGCCTGGGTAGAAATTCGCCGCCTTACTTGTTCCTGCCACCACAATGGCGGTATTTGAAACTGTTATGTTCCGGCCAGGAGGATATGTTGGACTGATAGACAAATGTTACGGCTTTCAACGAACCACACTATTCTTTTCATAATCATATTATGCATTACTTTACAGACACATGTCAAAAATGAAATCCGTCTTACTTTTTAAATTGCGTCAGGATTAAAGTTAGCCTTAGGGATACCGTGGCTTGCGCATTGCCAGTTCAGCTTGCTGACTTTCTGGACTATGTCGGTTACTCTCGTTCTCTTGCCGATCACCGAATTACATATCATATCTCGTATTGTAATTTACGTCATCATCATCATCATCAGCTGGAGGACGTCCACTGCTGGACATAGGCCTCCCCCAAAGTCCAAAGAGTACCACAAGCCACGGTCACCAGCCGCTTGTAACCAGCTACTCCCCGCGACTTTGACCAGATCATCAGTCCACCGGGTGGGAGGTCGTCCAGCACTACGACCCCCGGTGTGGGGCTGCCACTCGAGAACCGTTCTTTCCCAGCGGTTGTCGATTCTGCGAGCAATGTGGTCCGCCCATTGCCACTTCGGCTTGCTGACTTTCTGGACTATGTCGGTTACTCTCGTTCTCTTGCGGATCACCGAATTACAGATCATATCTCGCAGAGAAACACCGAGCATAGCTCTCTCCATAGCACGCTGAGCGA
>NJDC01002251.1:292399-304271 GCA_002245475.1 Calephelis virginiensis | reverse complement strand
GACTAAGTGGACTAAACATTCGGCTATTCACAAATGCCCTGGTTCTGCCTTTTCAGAAATACAAGTTTGAGGTTACTTACTTACTTGACGACTTGACTTTGTATTTTATCGGATACCTAAGCAAAATATTTCTTACATATACATATCTTCACACTAAATCTCTTGCGTGGTTAACAGAAAATATCGATTGCCAAGTGGCAATATTTCTACAGACCTGTTTAGTTTTCTCCGCTTTGAATCTTGATTCTATTAATACAAAAAAATACATATTGTTTTCCTAATACCATGGTTGCTGCTGCGTAGCTGTAATATATAGCCAGGTAAAGTGATTCAGCAAAATAGGTAGAAATCCTTAGGATGCAGTTTCGAAGTCAATGTCGAATACCTACGTCGATTGCATCTTGCTGCGCTGTATTCAATGTGGTGTAGCGGGTTTATTACCAAACTTGATAAACTGGATTTTGCTGTCAGTGTTTTCAAGTGCTCTCGTTTTCCAGGACTTGCATCTAATTTGCAGCATGCACTAATTAAATAATAAAAAACCTTTGAATTATTATATTCAATAATAAAAATAACACTTTTTTAGGAAATACCATAACACGACACATTTATAATGAATAACAACCATTTTTATAAAATTTTAATTAATTGTACACATTTTGTTCAAGTAGAAAGTTAGTAAGCAGAGTCTTTATCTGGAAGACCAAGTAGTATGAACTATTTTTAGTACCTTTTAAAAGTACCTTTTAACAATTACATTTTAATAATGTTGGCTACATTGGATTTCAAACTGCACCTTTCGTCTATGGCTGACGATGCTCTAACAATTTGAGATTGTAGTCAAGATTCAAATCACAACAAATTTTTCTTTTAAAAATAACGTCAATAGTTATGTCCCATACCAACCAAATTCAATGTAATCCTATTAATATTATAAATGCGAAAGTTTGTAAGTATGTATGTATGGATGTTTGTTACTCTTTCACGCTCGAATGGCTGAACGGATTTGTCTGAAATTTGGAAGACAGATAGATTGTGACCTGGATTAACATATAGGCTATTTTAAATTCCGATCGCACCACGGGGTTTCTGTGAAAACGCGGGCGAAGCCGCAGGTAACAGCTAGTTAGTTTATAATTGTAGATGAAATTCAAATTTTATTACGATTCTCTTACAATATTTTTAGCACTTGCTTCTTGCTTAGGATAAATTTTCACAAATATTTTACTTATTTATTTTTAATATTTTATTTATTGTTTTGCTGACGCTACTAGATAGAGCGCGACGTATTCAGCCCGAAGCGCGGAAGGTTGCGGCGTGCGGAGAACAGATAGTGCTGCACGTCCGTAAAAATGCGGATTTGTGCGGATCATTTATTACGGTTGTCCGCACTTGCTGATTTATTTCATTTTAATTAATTAACAAACGTTCTTAGTAAGTAAGGGCATGGAATTTTTAATTTTAAATAAACCGATTATAAATGTGTATGAAAGTCTATTAAATATTTTTCGAACTTGATAGGTACGGTTTTGGTTGAAATTGTTTAATATTGTGATAAATGGCAAACCAAGAGGAGGCTTGGACCTGTGAAAAAGAGGTAAACTAAAAATTAAGTTAAAAGACGGTTTAGCGGGTTCGATTGTTTTTTTTATGTTTTATGATATTAGAAGGCAAACAAAAAGACGGATTTCCTGATGGTGATAAATTCACGCCTAGATACACCAAAGGTGGTAGTGGTGCGTTGCCAAACTGAGTCCAAGGTGAGGTTTCGAGTAAAAGTAATTTTACCGACTACCTTATTATCCAAACCGGAATACGTCAGCGACAAGCACTGACGTTATATTACCATTCTTGGCGAGTCGCTGCGAAGCTTTACAACCTAGTCAGACGTCACGGTGTTAGTAACGGTAAGTCTATGCTGGCCTTTTACAAGCTGCCTGGCATGGAGGCATACGGTATTTTCTGTAAAGGAGCTCGGACCAACACAGGGAAAAGACATAGCAGTTTTTTTTATATTTACTGAATTGATTGTATTTGTCAATTTTGGTGGCACTACGTGAAATTTTGTTTGGTTTAAATGCACAAGTGATTTATCCAAAAGTATTTAATATCATGTGTTTTCTCAATACCGCCAAATCTCATTCTGTAAACTTGGGTAAGGAAGCTACCGCTTATGTCCGCTTAGGCACTCCCCTCACTAGTAATAACTACTAAGGACTTATTTTGAATAATTAAATCCTGATTTTGTAAAGTCCGGTTATAAATTTATGTACAAATTCATAAACTTAACTAACAGCACATTCCAAATTAAAAATGTTAAGCTCTGTCTAGGTAAAAGATTGATTTTTTTAAACCGTATCTCCACGCCCATATTTCGGAAGTGGTAGGCAAAGGCACAACCACAACCCACGGCTATCCGAAGACACTAAGTCCCACAACGAGATGGGTGGCAAACCTGTCGCCAACCGAGGATTTATCCAATCTAGGATTGGCAACGTTATTTTTTATTACAAAATTAAAAATACATATTTTGTATTTTTTTGTTGCCCGACCCCGGGATCGAGCCCGGGACCTCAAGAAGTCAAGTCCGTCGCCGGACCACAAGACCACAGAGACGATACCGGCATTGTTTTGTGATAACAATCGTCGTTTTCTGTTATAGAAAGTCGGTAAACTTACTTCAACAACAAATATAGTGATAGACTTCCTATTTACAGAAATGCCACACTCAGGTTCTAATGCCACTAAGATATTCCGAAATGCTTATTCCAATGTTTATTCATACATGTTCATGTTCCGTAATCCCAGATTGAATTAAGCTTCTATTACCATATCGCATATGTATGGAAATACATACATCATACACTTGATACCGAATATTATACCTGATCTATAGTAATATGTGTCCATTTTCATTCTCGGGGCATGGTTAAACCCTATTTGCAATTTTTAGTCTAAACTTATATGTCTGAAGAAGAGTGAAGAATGTATGTACATTGAAGTTAATTTTTAAAAAATAGATGCAGGCGACTAAAAATGGACAGCAGAACACATTTCTACTTTATCATTAATAGTTGTTCAATGATAAGGGCTTGAAGATACTTAATTGTTTTTAAATAAATTATTGATGAAATATTTTGTTAGGTATAGACATCGTTGTTTGGATTGCATTGTGTTGTGCAGGTGAAGCCCAGGTAATAGGTTTGTATTATAAGGGATAGTGCACACCTTTGATTTGTCGCACTACGAAGCATGCTCAGGCAAACCGGGTCGGGCGGATGTTTGTTACTAAGTGCCAAAGAGTAAAAAAAGAGGGACAACTGGTAACTTTACGTTAAAGTCGTCAAGTGTAAAAAATGACACCTCTGTTGAATGTTGTACAATCTTTAGCAATAAAATGCTAATCGCCCTGTATTAAAATTAATAATATCGTTTTTATTATTTTCTTTTGTGCCGTGCCGTCGCGATGCGCCCGGGAATAGTGTGCGTTACTCCATACAACATATTATACAAAAGCGATCTAGGTGGATAATTGGGCTACAATGTGTCTTTATGCGGCCCGACCAAGTGTACGCTATCCTTAACGACGAATCTACCAGTTCATGTGTAATACACATTATAATATGCATGATGATACCGTGTCCATTCGTATCAATACATAAATTTGTTCCAAGGTGGGAACCGCATGGCTTTCTACACCTGACGGTCTCCATATTAATCCTGGGCTTGCTTCAATGGCTATACATAAACCTCATTTATAAATTGGTTATTTTGTAATATTAATTTAATCATAAAACGTATTTTAGATTTTTTTTCAATCTCTGTATCTATATATCTACATACAAATAAATATGTATCTGTTTGTAATATTAAAATAACCACTTTTTTACGGCTGAATGAATATAAATACGGTACATATACCAATACAGCATTTTTTAAATTTTTTGTCAGTCTGTCTTTTTGTTTGTTCCGGCTAATCTCTAAAACAACTGGGCCGATGTTGACGTAACCTTCACTGGCAGATAACTTATGTACTTAGTAAGGAGACGCTTTGGCTACGTTTATGGTAAAACAAAATTAAATTAAAAAAATCAATTTTTTGTCAAATTCTACGCTGACAAATTCGCCGGCTCAGCTAGTTAATAGAACAATAAAATAACGGTATTAAGGATACAGCTAACCATTTTTTACTGAAAGAACGTTCTAGTCCCTTTGAGTATTAAACCAGAACTCCGCATTGAAACGACATGACTTGCTTACAGCAACTATAAAATAACATCAAAACCACCCTAAAACGGATTTAAAAATTCAATCGAATGGATATTTCTGTATCGATATTAGATTTACTTAGCATAATGTTACAATTCTAAAATAAATGAAGCGGTAGTAATGTATTTACCAACTGTTCACGTTTAATGTTATTCAGTAATTTGTAAAATCTACTTTCATTTTATCATTAGTCACTATTACCGTGGTAAAAGGTACGGTAGCCGCTAAACTTATACGTAAGCAAGACTAGCCGTATTATTAATAAACGTAGACTAATGTACACCCGAGGTTTAAATTGAAGTTATCGTTAAAATAACACTGTAATACAGATCGTATGTCAAATTAAACTTTAGAGTCGGTACTTTTGCCTGAATACATAAATTAAAGAAATAAATAAAATTGGAATATGTACATACATACATACATATCTTCACGCCAAGTCCCTTACGGGGTAGGCAGAGAGTATCGAGTGGAATATGTACATTTTGTAATTTTAAAACAAGCATTAGTATTAGTGAGTACGCTTACGGTAGGTACGGTAGGTATATGTAATACCATAACACTTTTTTGTATAATTTTTGTCGGTCTGGTTGTTGCGGATAATCTCTAAAACGGCTGAATCGATGTTTACGGGACTATTTAAACAAATAAATGAAATTAGAATGTCTATTTGTAACAATAAATTAATCGTTTTTTATTACATGCGTATAAATGTATAAACGGTATATGTACTAAATTTTTTTTTTTTTATTTTGGCCTGTCTCTCTGTCAGTTTGTTTGGTCCAGCTTATCCCTGAAACGGCTTGATCGATGTTAACATTGACGAATTTTCACTCACAGGTAACTAATGTGATAAGGAGAAGCTAAAGCTGCATTAATTTTAGACTTTTTTTGTTATTAAAAACAAAAAAAAAATAATAAAACTGATGCTTGATTATTAATAGCACAAAAGATGGTTAAAATTTAAGCATAGCGTATATGAGCAAGCAACGTCTTTTGTTTTAAAATATGTAAACGTAAAAAAAGCTTGTTTTGTATTCATTTTCGTTAATTTTTGCTTTAACGAATAAGTATTTAAAAGACGATGACAATTATCATTATCTACCAAGACTAAGAACTACTAAATACCAAAATTAAATATATTATACATGCAAACATACACAAAAGCTATATTTTTGCATCAGATAAACAGACAGCGAATTATAATTACTATTTTTTATTTCAACAATATTTGAAACTGTGCTTTGAAAAACCACATTAAATATTATTTCAAACTAGCTTTTCCGGCGAACTTCGTTCCACCCGTTTAGTTTGTACGGGAAAATTTTTTTTCTAGTTTCCTCGAATTTTTTACCCTTTTTCTTATCCTTAAACCTTCCCTGGACTTGAACAAATAATTCAAAGCCAAAATTAGCCAAATCGGTTCAGCCGTTTTCGAGTTTTAGCGAGACTAACGAACAGCAATTGATTTTTATATATATAAGATTACAACTCAATAAATAAAACCAACAAACAAATAAATTTCAAAAACAACCTGCTGGTTTCAAATCAGAAATCATTAAAACCCTTTGGTTAATAAATCATTAAAAATTCTATCGTTTCATTCAAAATGGCGCACGCTAAACGCGATCAAATCTAACAAAACATAAATTTATATTTAGAAGAGCCCCTTTAAATATCACCCTCTAGGGTTTAATGAAAATCGTGTAGCGATTTTTTTGCTGACGATTATAGAAAATCATTAAGCACCCTCAGTAGTCTACTTTTAAATGATGCCTGCAATAAATGATGATTATGATTATGATTATGATTTAAGGTTTGACTTCAATGATTTTGTTCACTTTATTATTTGCAATTGTTTTTTTGTTTTTATAATAGTATTTTGTTTATCGCCTCTGTAGTTCTTGTGGTATTGACTTCTTGAGGTCCCGGGTTTGAGTCCCGGGTGGGGCAATTAAATAGAAAATGCGTAGTTTCAATTTCCTATAAAAAATAACGTTGCCCGGGATTGGATATGTGCCTGATCAGCGATAGGCTTGCCACCTATCACTTCGGCTAGTTGGTTGTGCCTCCTACCTCTTCGGGGATATGGGCGTGAAGGTGCTTTTTTAAAAACAAATCTGTCATTTAAAATTTATTTACACATTTCCGTAAAACTAATCTACCTTTTTGTAATTTGGTTTCAGATTAGGTTTCAAGAAACCAGAATTGTTTTTTTATGTGAGAGCGCAAGTACACGGCTCGGTTGATGGTAATAGGTAACCATGGCTAACAGGCACTATAGATATTAACTAGTTAGTGGGTAGTTTTGGCGCCATCGTGAATGAAGATGGTCGTAATTTTTTCATAGTTATTGAATTTCGTGTTTACATTGAGTGAAATTATTTAATTTAGATGGGAATTAGATTAATTTTATTCAGTGAACTACAAATGAATAAACCTGAAGAAATTAGTTATCGTGTATTTCCTCGCTGAAATCTCAATATACGAGCTTGAGTAACGAAGCCACCGTTTTACTCAAGACCCAAACATGACTTACTAACGAGTTATGACTGATGACTAATTATTATCATTGATTAAAATTTATATCAAATTTGATGCAAATTTCTATTTGACTAATGGCAAAATACTAACGTGAAGGCCAAAACCTAAAAAAAGAAGAAGAAGAACCAGTTAATGCATAGCACTCTACTACCAGTGGTCTTGTTGGTGATGACATAATTTACCTTATAACTAGAAAGTAACAGAAAGTGTTAAATAAAGTATATTGTTTATAAAAAGAATGAGATGAATATATATTTGTGTCTCTTACCTGCAAAGGAATGAGATGACTATATATTTGTGTCTCTTACCTGTCGCTTTTCCGTTGCACCCGTTTTGAAATCACAACGATTCTAAAGAAGTTTCACTTCAAAAATGTGTTTAATTTAACTTTGTTCGACTCTTACGAGCTGCTATCTGTGAGGTAAATGGTCTATTCTACTCAGTGGAATTGGAACAACATGGGGAAAAACATCGGTCTGCTGGGGCACAGAGACGATAATGACAGTAACGATACATAGTTATGTGACATTTTGTCACCATCTCGCAATTTTATGAATTTGTCTGTATGATAGTAGGTATATAGTAAATACGAAATCTGCCACAAACTCGTTTATTTAAAGCACTGTGAATCGCTAAAAGCGCCGCTTTTACACGATAAAGGTTAATAGAATGGATATCACTAATGGAATGTTGCCATAATGAAATAAGGTGTTTTTATTCGCCGGTCACAGAGCTGGGCGATTTATTAAAAATGGCCGCTTTTCCAATATGCATTTGAATCGAATCTGTCGTTTAATGGGTTTTCTCTTCGATTTAAACACGAACGACACTAACTTGTGACATTAAAATAATGGAATGTTGAAATAAAATTCTTGCATCCGATAATGTTTACGCGTTCGTCTGCGTATGTTGTATGCTAATTGCTACTAAGACGAACAGAAAATGCACTGAAATTGCATGAAAAGCTAGCTTGTATTGCTACATAATTAAAAAAACAGTAAAATTACAAAAAACGGCTTTGATACACATAAAAATTAAGTATTATCCTAGATTTTCATGGGATTTAATTATGAGATCGCACTTGGTGTCAACAATACCACCTCGAAACAAAGCACTTTTAAATAAAAAAAAGATTGGTTGCACTCCAGGAGTGCCGGCAGAAGTGAAAACTTGAATATTAACGTTGTGCATTTTTGATATTTTGGAATGGTAAGGGAATAATTTTGCACGAATCGCTTTAATTATCAGGATGAAAGTACTGTCATTTTTGCACAACTATTATTTTCATATCAATAATTTGCGTTTGGCTTTACAAAAACTCGCTAAAGTAAGACTACGTGACGGCTAGAAGCGTCGTCATATTTTCTGTATAACGAACATTGCTCGTCTACACATAAAGCTTTCAAGATGGAACAAATAGAGCAATATCTATTGATATCTACGTTTTATTTTAGATATCGCGCCATCTTATTCGCGCATGCGCTCTGCGCCGTCTTACGATCTGACGACCTGACGCGAGTTTAGAAGTTTTTACCCATTCAAAAAAAGTGCTCAACGCCGCTAAAAAAGTTTTCACTTAAAAAATAAAATTGGTTCAAAATTTACAGAAAATCGATTAACATATAAATCCTCTTTTAAAAGTCGTTTAAAAATATATACCAACGAAGTTACGTTAGGGCTGCCGGGGTGCATCTGTAGCTAAATTAAAAAATAAAATTCTTTATTATTATCGTTATCCACAGCTTAAAATCTAATGCGTGCTGTTAAAGCAAAGACAAGCTTAGAAAAGCAACACGTCTAAGTTTGCATAAAAAGCTCGAATGGAAAAGCTTTAAGCTCAATAAAAATGCTTATGTATTAACAAAAATGAACTAATCGTATTATCAAAAAAGTTTTATAATTTCAACACCTTTTTGAAATATTGAGTGGCTAGCAAACAGATAAATTTTGTTTTAGACTCATTAAAATACAGAATTTAGAAATAAAACCAAAAAATGGGGAAAGCTCTCTATAGTTCCTGTTATTTTATAGCTTTCGAAAGTATGAATCTACATTGGAATCGTATATAAATAAAAAGAGAATTATAAGTTTATTATTTGCAGCTATTTTTTTATTTTTAAATCAAATAACGTTATATTAACGATAGAGACCAAATCAAAAGAAAGACTCGAATTTGGGATCTGGAATCCAAACCCTTTATTTTGAGTCCAAGCAAATCACTAGGTCAACAAGGCACTGTTAAAACACTTCAATAAAACATAAGTGATTTTTTTTTAAAAAAGCAGTGAAAAAAGATATGTTCCTAAATTAAAAATGTTCATTCCATCTAAGCAATTAAGCCAGTCGAATCCCAGCGGATATCTCACTCCACCTCCATATACAAACTGTCATGTCCCAAGGAAAAGGAATAAAACTCGAGCCTTATCTGCCATCTTTCCACTCCCGAACAGTGGGGACTCGGATATTTAGCATAATGAGTGAAGCCTAACCAACATTTAGGGGGAGGGAGACGAAAATACACTTTCACAGATGTGTAAGTGAGATGGTGGTAGATTTACGGAGAACAATATCGAAATCTTGTTTCTGGGCCATTTCCCTTAATTAGTACCAAAGGACAGTGTGCCATTTATCTGTAACGGAGATAGTCAGTCAAATGCGACACTAAACAATGAAGGGTTTGTACTTATCAATTATGATATACATTGTCTGTTTTTGTTATTTATTGTAGTGTATCCGAACGTTGGACTAGAAAAAACATTTTACGATAGTGTCAGTTTGACGACTGTTTTTGTTTATTAAAATTAATGCACGTTAATTACTCAATTATTCGTAAATTGTACAATTGTGTTTGTTTTATTTCTGGTTTTTAACCAACTGTCAGAAAAAAATCTGTTTTTAACAAATTAATAAATAAAATAAAATAATTTTGTCAAGATATTTTTATTTTAGCACTTGCCTTGTGCTTTGGTTATATTTATGTAAATTTTAAACATAACTACCCGCCTTAACGGTTAAGAAAGGAAATAAAAAATTGCTAAAATAAAAATATCTTGAGAGGAATGAAAGTTATAGCCATTATAAATGTGTATTTCATCTGTAACGATGAACTTATTTAGTTAGTACTCAGAACTGTGTATCTTTAGGATATAATTATCCGCGTTAAAGGATAAGAAAGGAATTAAAAATTTCGAAACGGGACAGGAATCCTTAGTAGCTCAAATGGTTAGAGCGTTCGTCGGTTTGAGACGAAATACTACGATATTTAATACGAAATAATAATACATTTTTTTAGTTCTTTAAAATTTACAGAAAATAGTTTTGTTTCTTATAATTTGAGGGTTGTGGATGTGTGTGTAGGGTGGTATATGTCTGTTTGTGGCATTAGGTATAACGTCTCAACGAAAGACCCTGTTTCGATGCTGATTTATTTGTTTGAATGCTGACATCATCGAGATGGTTCTTAACTACATTATAATTTTGTAGGTGCAAGATAGGTCTTGTCTAAGTTAATTGGAAATTTTTAGTTTTTTGATTATTACACACACATACTCACACACATACACACACACGCACACACACAAATTTTCTTTTAATTCTTAAAACTAAACCTCTGTATTTTTCTCATCAAATTGTAACTTTTGTAAATTAAATGTCAGATTCCTGCACGAGGGCGTTTTGCGTTGCGTTTTTGTTGCGTTTTTCATCGATCTCATTATTGAACTTAAGTTTTTATTCCTAATAAATGTTTTTTTTTATTTTTTTTATTTTATCCGTTTCATACAAAAGCACTGGACACACATTAAACACATTGGTTGAGATTTAAGTAAAGCTTTTAAGTATTTTTTAAAATAAAAAATAGCGAACTACTTTTGCGCCCATATCTACGAAAAGGTAGGCAAAGGCAAAACCAGGGAACCCACGAATAATTGAAGAAACTAAGCCCCACAGTGTGATAGGTGGCAAGTCTATCGCCAACCTTGCAGATATCCAGTTCCGGGCAACGTAATGTTTATTAAAAAATTAAAATACACTTTTTATTTCATTTTTTTTACTCAACCCGAGGATCGAACCCGGGACCTCAAAACGTCAAGTACGACCCTAGACAACAACAACAACGACAAAAGATCACAGAGGAGGTAAGAAAATATATGATTTAAGATATAAAAAAATTAAGACATTTTCTGTTAAACAAATCGAGAACATCCATTTATAAAATCAACCCTTTAACTGCCACCGGGTAATAAAGACCGCAAGAGCGGAGGGCGACACGGTGTTACCATTGAATTGTGCCATTAAACATTTAGTATTCTTGTAGTTCAGATTTAACGAATCGCATAGATTAATTTATGAACAAAAGTTTGCACATAAACGGAATTAAGCCGTTTAACAGCTTTCGGTTACAATATTTGTAATACTGTATGATATCATAATTTTTTTATGATTTACTTAAATAGATATAGCATATTGTATAGTTGTAAGCAATACTATTGCAATTTGTTTTATTGTTTTTTGTTATTTTGTTGTAAGGTTGCGAATAAGAGACCATAAATGTTATTAGTTGGGATCTAGCCGGCTATCTTATTCTCTAACACGAACATTATAATGGCTTACATTGATACTAATGCGGCAGATATAAGTCATGCAGTAGTACCATACTATACAAGTAGTAGCATCAGTACACTTAAACAACTTAATGTTTCATCTTGATTTAAGCGTATATACATTTAGCTAATTTCAAAGCTGACACACATTGTTTGAAATAAACAACTTCATTTATTCATGAAGTCTGTCTGTGGCATCATAATTCCTAAAGGAATAGACCAATTTACTCCACATTAAAATGTGGAGTTTTTATAAAAAGCTATCGTTATCAAGGAAGTTCTTAGCAACATTACGGATAAGTTTTGTTGGGGTTTATTGAAAACTCTTTATTATGTGTTTGTAACATTAGGTTAACAATATCTAATATTTCATTAAATTAAAATTTGGACATAAAATAATAACGAACATTTTTTTACGAAATAGCGACCAGTTTCTTACGATAAGTATAAATGTCAAA
>NJDC01002251.1:236264-277304 GCA_002245475.1 Calephelis virginiensis | reverse complement strand
AGAGTGCAGAAAGCTAAAACGCTCCCGCAGGTATGAGGGAGCTGACGGGTTGTACAGAATATTATATAGGAGAGATAGAATATGTTAATTTCTGCGGAGTCTTATAGGAAGCCATTTGAGTTGAGCTCTAAACATGGAGACGTGGTCAAATTTACGGAGATTAAAAATAAATCGGATGCACGAATTTTGGAGCTTCTCATGGTTATGAGTACGAACGTATTTTCTCTGTATTTTAAAATGTCAACTCTGAATAAAAAATATCACGATTTCTCATTTCTTAGAATTCCTGATATTGGAAAATATAACCTCCATGTTCAGTTCCAACTTGCAAGCCAAAGCTATGTTTGGTCGTTGATTTATCTCTTTCACAAGCAATCAATACATTGTCTCAAGAGATTCAAATAGAAAAAGATTAACAGAAACACCAACTAATCTGTCTCCGACGTTGGAAGATGGAAGCGGGACGGCTCTAGGGAGGCGAGCAATCGAAGTGCCAATCTAAGTTGCAGATGCGACCTTTGACATTACATCATCATTCACTATGTTCTCCACACTAGTGTTAGGTTTGTTTAACTGTAACCTGTGGTGATAATATTGATTTTAGGCTTTATTAGAGCTTTTTTTCTAAGGCAAACAAAAGTATCAGCATAACATTTACACAAACATATGTTCACGTCAAAACCCTAACGAGGCTTTTTTTTATTTTTTATGATATTGGAAGGCAAACAAACAGATTGATTTCCTGGTGGTAAGAAATTCACGCCCCTAGAGACACCAAAAGTGGTAATGGTGTGTTGCCAACCTGAGGCAAGGATGTTAGGCCTCGAGCAAAAGTAAGTATACCGGCTACCTTACCCTCCAAACCGGAACACGTCATGACGTTATGGCGGCAGGAATAGGTAAGGCGGCGGTACCAATCCGGGTGAGTCGCTTCGAAACTCTACCACCTAGTCAGATGTCACGATGCTAGTGACGGTAAGCCTATGCTCGCCTTTTACGAGCTGCCTGGCAGGAAGGCAGATGGTCTATTCTGCAAAGGAGCCCGGACCAACACGGAATAAATTTGAGGTAGGCCAAGATTATCAAATATCTACAGGATACCTACTTAATTTAAGGAACAAAAAAATACTCGTAACATTAAAATATAATAGCCGGCAACGCGAACAGTATATCGCTTGACATTAACAGCTACTAACAGTTTATATGAATTAACGCATTATTTTTCCCATTTTACCTGAAATTTTCCTGGGTTTTCTTTTAATAACAATTTTATCCTGACTATAAGTAAGATAACAAAGACAGAATTAACAAAATTGGTCCATCCGTTAAGGCATGATTCGATGAACAAACGAAATGGGTCTACTTCTGACTCAATAGACCGCCTCGTTGGTCGAGTGGTTAGCGTACACGTCTAACTACTCTGACCAACCGCGAGGCTTGGGTTTGATTAACGACGGGGGCAGGCATTTATTTGTGTGATGAATATTTAGATGTCTGCATTTCCGGGTCTAGGAGTTTATTTAATTTATCCTGGTTTCTATTTAAATATTGAAATCGTTGACTAACAGCCATAATACAAGCATGTAATTTGTTAAATTTGAGGTTAATAAATAAATATAAATATCCCAGGACAAGTTACACAAATTGAAGCTAACCCCAATGTAAGCAAATTATATGCTTGTGTCATAGGTGTTAGTCAACGATTCTAATACATAGAAATACTTAAATATATATTAGAAATAATTTAACAAACATCCAGACCCGGAAATGTAGACATCTAAATATTCATCACACAAATGCCTGCCCACGTCGGGATCGAAGCCGAGCCTCGCGATTGGTCAGTGTAGTTAGGCGTCTACACTACGTCTACGTCTTAGATTCAATTTGTGTAACTTGTACAAGAATATACAAATATTTACTTTCGGAGTAGATAGTCGGTAAGCCACGAACTTTTGTAATCACCAGAAAATCTGCTAGCTTCTTTGGTTTCCATTAAAAATGTGACTATTTTATAGTTTAGTAGTCTACAATTTATGATTCTCTTCAGTTTAGTGCAGTATTAGGTATACAAGGTCAAGAAATTAAATACTTATGGCAGAGCATTGATAAGTCAACTCAGTCATAAATATTGATTTGGAAGGAGTTTAGTAATTTCGCCACGTGGCTGTATTTATCGCCACGTGGCGTCAATAGGATATATTTTGCTAACTCTGTACAACTAAGGCATTGTGCAAAAAATTGCAATTAGCGATCAGAACTCAATCGATTGCTACGTTTCAAATATAATTCAAAGGTATAAAATTGCAAAAAACCGACCTCAATTTCAATAAGTAAATCATCTAGGTATGCATAAATAAGGTACTTTCGATTCGCTCGAGTTCGATGGGAAGACATCATCAGATGGTATCACTTGGTAGAAGTGTAAGTAACCACCTTGAAAGCAAGCTCTTTTAAATACAAAAAGAATTTTCATCATCGGTTTAAAACTGTTGGAGAAATTGGTTAACATACATAAATTAATATAAGAGTCGTAAATATAACCACCTTTTTTAAATCTGTGCAAATCTGGAAATATTCACTTCTTTTGTAATAGTTTTCCCCGTGTTGGTCCGGGTTCCTTTGCAGAATAGACTATTTACCTTCCTGGCAGGCTGCTCGTAAAAGACGAGCATATGCTTACAGTCACTAGCACCGTGACATCTGTCTAGGTGGTAGAGTTTCGCAGCGACTTACCCAGATTGGTACCACCGCCTTACTTATTCCTGCCGCCATAACGTCATGACGTGTTCCGGTTTGGAGGGTAAGATTGACGGTAAACTAACTTTTTCTTGAGACCTAATATCCCGGTCTCAGGTTCGCAACGCAGCATTACCACCTTTGGCGTCTCTAGGCGGCGTGAATTTCTTACCATCAGGAAATCCGTCTGCTTGTTTGCCTTCCAATGTCATAAAAAAAAGTATCTTGAAGTCCAAATCATAGTTCCATAATAGCAAGAGACAACCCTAGCCTATAGACAGCATAATTGTTATAGGTGCGTCACTGTCTAGCTGGGATATTACGGCTATTGGGCAAGTTTAACGGCTGCATTATCCTCCGGACCGAACATGAATGAGTGTTTGTGGCGGCAGGAATAAAGGGGATGCTCGGAGCAAGTTGCTGTACAGCATTCCACCAGTGGTCATGTTACTACTAAAGTAAAAAAGAAGTAAAGTATCTTCACGCCCACATCCTCGAAGAAGTAGGCAGAGGCACAACCAGGGCATCCACGACTAGCCGAAGATACTAAGTCCCACAACGTGATAGGTGGCAAGCCTATCGCCAACCGGGTACATATCCTATCCCGACCAACATTTTTTTTATTAGAAAATTGGAATAACCCAATTTTCTTTTCGAACCTGGGAAAATGTGTGTGTATGAAAAGGGTAATGAATGAGGTTCCTCCACAGGACCGTGAGGTTTGTCATTCGGTACTCTCTGCCTACTTGTACGGGACTTGGCGTGAAGATATGGATGTATGTATGTATGTATTGTTTCTTAGTAGGCACACTAATCACCAACAAGATTTTTAGCCATACTTCACGACTTTAGCTTCCCGTCCACTTCAGTGATAATCAAACCATAGGAATGCTAATACATAACCAATATTGTACGTCACATTAGGTATTATGAAGAAAATAATAAAAGAGGGGATAAAAAGATATAACCATCAGTTTTCTTCGCTAGCGGCAGGTCATTAATCTTGCGGATCACAAAAGAGAATTGTACGAGCAAGTTACTAGTTACGTAAAAAATATCACAAGCATCTTTATAATACTAGCCATTGACCGTAGATTTGCTTACGAGTTTTGCTTGGGTCGTAATAAAGCAATGAAAGAAGGAAAGAAAACATTTATTAGCGGGCTGATTCGCCACAAATGTTATACAATAAACAAAAACACTTAAAAAGTATACTTAAAAACAAAAAAATTGTTGTAACATGAGTCCGCTAAAGAGGAATGTCCCAGTATTTATTGAAGCATGGTGTACCACCATACATGCAATGCAGCAAAAGACTACTTCTAGAAAGTACATTTCTTACAAAAAACCTGTTGTCATTTCCGACATTAATACTGGATTGACATTTGTTGTAAAAGAGAAATATTGCTTGTAATCTACCTTGCAAAATAGCGCTCAAAGAACAAACAGTCACAGAAGTTCAACCGTAACAGTCACTTTTAGCCATTTTTAAAGGAAATTTAAAACGTAATTAACTTGAAGAAATATTGAAAATTTAAATTTCGCGTAACTGTCAATTGATTTAGATAGGAAACATACGTCGGGTCAGCTTGTGCTAACTTCGATTTTGAATGCAACTCCAGCCCATTAGGTACTAGTAATTGTAATTTAACGGGAATGGAAAACATAATAAAATTGATAGAAGAAGGCGTTACTTTGCGGGAATCCATACTTAAATCCAAATAAAATTATTTAATTTGCAATTTTCCGCACTATTTCATTATTTTGCCAATTTTTTTCACTATTTTGCTTGGTTTGTTACGCCGTAATATGTATACATTTTTGGCTGAAAATTGGAAATTAAATAATTTTATTTGGATTTTGAAAACATAATAATGAAGCGTTTTAAAACTGCAAAAACGGACTCCAACTATTTCATTATGCCATGTCCCGATTTGATAATTATTTTTTCAAATGATAGTAAAATGTTTTCAGAATGGTACCTACCACATAAATTTTAGTAACATCCTTCTAGCAGTTTCTGAGTTACACTTAATAATGCATACACTTTTCACTTATCTTGACGACCGCCAATTCGTAGATAATGGAAGTCGTTTTGGTAGTTCAATTTATTTGATTTCCTTAAATATGAGGTCATCAAGATAGGTAAAACAATTAAACACTATTAAGTATAACTCAAAAACCACTGGTTTCTGAGTCATCATAAAACTAATATGGGACCTCCTCGGAATAATCACGTGATTTTAGAAAAAAAAAATAATAATCGGTTAGCTATCCGCCGAGTAATCGCGTAAAAACATGAAAACATAAAATGAAATTGATAAAATTCTCCTTTTTAAAGTCAGTTAAGAAGAGGGGAGTTTTTAATGGTAACAAATTAGAATAACATATTGATACCAAATGTTTTAATGGTGATTTGTTAACCTAAGGTTGAGATACATCTCAAACGCCTCTGTGGTCTAGCGGTCCAGGTGTTGAACTTGACTGCATGAGGTCACGGGTTCGATTCCCGGGTCAGTTAATAAAGAAAGAATTTAGTTTTTCCAATTTCCTAAAAAATATGCTCGGGATTGGACATGTGTCCGGTTAGCGATAGACTTGCATTTGTGCATTTGTGTTTGGTTTGTGCATCTGCCTACTACTTCGAGGATATGGGCGTGAAGAAACTTTTTTTACATTTCAAATAGAAACACAACAGTGGTAAACATTGAATTTATCATGTCAGAAATGAATAAGCCAATGATGATTACGCTATGCATAGTCACGTAAACACTTACCTCATTTAAGCCGCTTTAATTTGCAGGTATTTTCATGTCATACCAACGTACAAACAAAAAAAATTCACAGAACCGTAGATTTAATACAAATTTAATCGGAAGAATAAAACTAAATTTCCTCTAAGGTTACCTTTGTTAGAAGACGTATCTACAACCGTCTATAATGCCCTTAAAAAGAATAAAGTGCCACTTTGCTACACTCGTAAATACTCTTAATAAATTCTTCTTCTTCATCATTTATACCTAAGTATGACACCACGACCGTGATTTTGACATCATGCTTGCAGATCATACAAAAAACCATCTATGTATATAAAAATCAATGCCACTTTCCGTTGTAATTTTATAACTCAAGGACGGGCTCACCTATCCAAACCAAATGTTTAGGCTTTGTTTGGACTATTTAGTAGATGGTTTATGTGAAGTTGGGATAAAATCGGTCTAGCGGTTCTTCATTTATCACATTTATTGTAACAAATGAATTCAATAAGTGGCGGATCATTTTGTTATTGCGTAATTTTCAGTGAAACTGAAATTTTTTTCAGATGGGGAATGTGCTGTCATATTGAAACTTTTTTCAGTTGTTTCTATTTGTTTTGTTGCGTTACGTCATTCATGCGGTCATATCCACAAATTATAAAGACTTATGTACAAGTAGTCATATCGTAGCAAAGCACGTACCTGGCCGCTCGTAGGTTATAAAAGAAAACGATAAGGAAAAATATTTACTTTGTATCTTTATAAGGTGTAGATGACCAGAAAAAACAAATGCATTGATTTGTTTTCAAATCAAATTTTCCGAGAGTTTTTATATTAAAACATTTTATAACTTGAACTAAAGTCTGTCATCATTATCCAGGGACAGTAATAAAACAGATTTTTCATACATAGAGTGAATAGCCGAAAAATAGCTTAGATCTGACAAATGGCTTTCCTTTAACGTCTGCGCCCATCTTATTACCGTTACATACTACCAAAAGAACTCATTTACGTCTTTTTACCACTTAAGTATCAGATATGTTCAATGTAAAATTAACCCTATCACAAATTATTTTGGTCTATTTTTCTGTGGTCAAATTTTAGTCTTCAGCTACAATGTCTCACAATTGATTTTGTGCTTTAACGGCTTTATAATTAAATGTATTTTGGGTTGTATCCAGAGTGTATAAGATATCAATTTGAGTAGAAGCGTCTGTGGTAATAGCATTATTCGCAATCTCGTCCATACAGTCGAGGGTTACGCCGCCTATAGCTGAAGTATCATTTTTTATGTTACGTATAAAACATATTTATTGCATTCATAATCGCTCTAGTTTCTTTACTGTCATGTTAGGTAAGATAAATTAGGTTTAATGACGAGGGAGGGTGTGGAGGCCACCATTATTTACTGCTTAAACTTCAGTCCTCAAAACTATCGTCTAATCACTATGATTAGTCATAAACAAAGCGCTACTATTGCTTGTTTTTGAGATTATATTAATCTAAAACATGAATTTTAATTGAAAATTCACTATCTAATCCAGTGAAATTTGTGTCGCTTGACATTTACTTATTTATCATTATTATACACTAAACGAAGTTATTTTGTACAAAAGGAGCACTTAATGCCTATTGGCGATATACACAAGTCAACTTTTGGACATTAACAGCTAACTAACAGTTTGTGTCAAAAAAACAAAGAATTTATTTTTCCCATTTATAAAATATAATACTACCTTTATTCCTATTTAATTTCTAAAGTGAGAGTACAAAACACAAAAGTTATCTAGTCAATTTATTAGAAATAATGGAATTAAATATTTAGAAATTTTATTTAATTCTTAATTTTAAATATTAACATACATTGAATATTGCACAAAGAACATATTAAAATCGTTTTTTATTTAAGATGACAAAATTTAAACAATTTTTAAAATGATTTTTTTAGTTAAGAAAGATATAAAAATAACCAAAACATAGCTATAATAACATTTCCATTAACATGGTTTAATAATTGTTTCTCTATATTTGTGTTACATATATTTTTAAATTTATTTTGTACAGTGATATTTGCATGATCCTAATATGTCTTACCTATACTAAGAACATGTTCTTCAATATCAATAGATGTTAATATTAAAAGAAACAATAGTATCTATGCTTTGTGTTTTATCTCAGAATGACAATTTAAACATTAACATAAAATTTTTAAATATAGCAACATGTTTTCAAAAACATATCATATTTTTTAATTAATTTTCAAGTAATGAATGATAATAGAAAACTACACAATTGTGCTTACAAATTATAACAGCGAAGTAAATTGTTCCTGGTTTTATAACACAAACTCCATATTAGAACGAAGAGACATCCGATTAAATATCGTACTGTCTTTGTCGAGCTAACCCTACCACTACTCAATGCGCTCTCAATTCACGGCAGTTATCATTATCTTGACCCGGTGATTGAGCTCTCCTGCTCGCTATCGCGGACGGCTCATCGGATTGGACCGCTGTTCACAATCACGCCTCTTGCGCTCTCCTCATTGGTCGCTTCGCCACGCCTCCAGCTTGAAAGCCTCTATCAAGGGTAGATATGAACCCCACTTATATATTTTTCACCCTTACGTTACTCCCGCATTCGTGAAGTTACTAACGGATAGTACGCACGCGTCTTGTGGTCGACATTGCGATATAAGTGTGAAAAGTTTTAGTTTTAAGTGCGATTTATTAAATGTATAACGATGACAATGGACATTCAAAATAATTACCAAAATTACAAGGAACAGTCACCAGACTCGAAAGAATCTAATCTAAACATTGAAAGTGCGAAAATATCACAGAACAAAATTGAGATGCAGTCCACGGTTATTAATCAAGGTAAAACTTCGAAACGATCTTTCGATGTTGCATTTTTGATGATGCCGGATGAAAAGATCAGACATACGCAGCCTGAACGACAGCTTCGAGTATCCAAGCAGCTATTTAACACCGAAGAGTGGGAGCAGCAACCAAAGGGAAAACTAGTAGATATTTATAAGCACAGTGAATTTTCAAATGATAATACCTTGGATTCCAAAGACCAAGACGAAGACGGAATTCGTGTCAACAATAACATTTCTCCAAGTTTTAGTTCAGATATTAACATAGATGTTGGTACAGATGAGTACCCTAATAAAACTATATATTGCAGTGATTCTGATACCTCTGAACGCTCCCGTAGTCGACCTAACTCAAATGAAAGTGCAGGAAGACAACCGAAATTTTTACCAGAATACAAGAACAAAATTTTCGATGATCCCACATTAATAAGTATGCAATCAAAAGCAAGGTACGAAAACAGATTTATGGACAAAACCCAAGAGATGTCACCAAAGAGCGCTTTTACTAAAGTCACGAATTTCAATATCAGATCTCCAAATCCTTCTGTCAGCCCTGACAATTTGCTCTATCAAAATTCAATAAGCCCACCATTGTCTACAACCAGCTCTCCGTCAAGTTCCTTCAATAAAGGATTTAATAATCTCTTGACGCCAGCTCATTTGCTAAACGGACATAGTTTTTTCAAAGCTCAAAACGTTCCTTCTACTTCTCCTAATTATCCAGAATCGAGTCCAGTGCAACGTACCACTGCTAATTTCAAATCAGCGGAGTATCATGGAAAGCCAGAATCAAAATTACCACAGATGTCGCCAAATAAAATGAATTTTTTGCCGTTTAGACCTGAATTACCCTATTTAACAGGGCCTGCTTATGCATTTGGAGTTCAGAACTTTCAGCAGCCTAATCCTGATTATATGAAGTTTTCTGCTCCACCACGAGAACCTGTCAATCCATTGATTGCCAATCCTGCAGCAGCGATATTGAGCACACTTTTGCCTTCAACTATTGCAGCTTTTTCTTTGCCAGCGCAAAACGTTTGTGCAAAGTGCAATATAAGTTTTCGAATGACATCAGATTTGGTATACCATATGAGGACTCATCATAAGAGTGAGTCTATTGCAGACCCTAGTAGAAGAAAAAGAGAAGAAAAATTGAAATGTCCTGTTTGTAACGAGAGTTTTCGGGAGAGGCATCATTTGACTCGGCACATGACAGCCCATCAAGATAAAGAAGGCGATCTAGAAGACGTTCCTCAGAATTTTAATAAAAAAGCTAAACACTTTTATCCCAACGGAAGTTCAATGCTTCATAAATGAAGTATGAGCGTCGTGCATTTGTTTTCGATGAAAATCGGTCCTATTTGTATTCTAGTACAATTTTAAAAAATTTGCTGTGCTCAGCTGGCGTGTTGACGTCCTTTTATTGTTATTGTTATTTAGTTATACTTTAAATGTGCAATATTAGTCATTAATATTAATTTTGTAAATATTTATTAGTAAATCGATATTAAACTCATTTAAAAATATTTTTGTATTTATTTATCGTGTCGTAAAATATAGTTTTCCGAACCTAAGTTGAACTATGCCGAGTTGATAATAGGATGAAATAAATTTCCTAATAAATTTAGTAGATATAATATTAGAAAACAAGGTAAAAATGGGTTGCTAAAAAATCCTGGACAGACTCTTATTTTAATACTTTTTATTAAATAAATAATAAATATTGCTGGACAAGTTACACAAATTGAATCTAACCCCAAAGTAAGCAAGTTATTTGCTTGTGTTATGGGTGTTAGTCAATGATACATAGAAATACTTAAATAGATACCAGAATAAATTTAATAAGCTCCCAGACCCGGAAATGCAGACATCTTCCCCGCCGGGAATCGAACCCGAGTCACGCGGTTGGTCGGTGTAGTGAGGCGTGTACGCTAGCCACTCAACCAATGTTGCAATATTTTTTTAAGGATAAGGATAAAAAAATATATCTAATATTTTTTAATCCTTAACTACAATAAAGATGTAGATTCGACTCTTATACGAAGGTAATCGTAAGGTGCAACTAAAAATCATATTTTTGTTATTCCAATTGAAAATAATTTTATTACGTGAAGATTATTAAGTAATTTTATTACAAAAAGTTTAATGATTAAATAAATAACTCTATAAAAGTGGAATAAGTGTGAAATAATTTAGTCCAAACAAAATTAACCACAAGTAAACTACTCTGTGACAGGCACATACCTAATATACAGATTTAAAAAACTAAAAATTTAGATCGTGGGGGCCAGCAAAACATAATCATACTAAATATATTCTCGGGTTCTTCTTCTTCTTTTATAAATGTGGCTTTCAATCGTTTTTCACGATTCATGTACGGCCAATGTTAATAATGTATCTCAATCTAATGGATTTCAAGCAATCTAGATAGCTGCGTATCCGGCGGCCTATCCCATACCTAATTGCCATATTTATCCTGTCCACAGATATGTTATTGGCAAGCGATAATATAAAAATGGATCAAAATATCAATCTTGGACAGCAAGTTTTGGATTAGGATTAATTATTAATATTGGCCGTTAGTCAATGTCAAGTACGGGATAGTCTCGGGTTATAACTCGTACAATACGAAGCATGACATTCGCAAAACATTTGCGGATCTGTGAGTAAAATTGTATGCATTCAAAATTAGATTGTTCATAAACTTTTAAATGTCAGATTAACATACCTGTCAGTTACTTAGATATTATATCTGACGGGTTATTTTAGTATAAAATATTAATTGTTTAATGTTTAATTAATAATCGTAACTTTTATTAATGTTTTATTAGCCAGTATATAAATAAATAATAATGATAAATAAGTATCCCTGGACAAGTCACACACATTGAATCTAACCCCAAAGTAAGCAAATTATATTTGTTAGGGGTGTTAATCAACGATTCTAAGACATAGAAATACGTAAATAGATACAAAAAAAATAACAATAAAAATGTATCAATTTAACTTGCAAATCTAAGTCCTTGGCTTCTTTCGCTACGCAAAACTATTATCCTTCAATCTAAGGCACACATTTAAATTCTCGGGCTTAGCTCTCTGCTCGGCCCATAAAGCCCGGTGAAGTTGTAAAAACCGTGAGGTTGGCAACATATTAGTCATTCTAAACAAAAAAAAACTTTTCAATTGTATATTACTAAAAAAACCTACCTACAGTACCTACAGTAGTTTTCTGGTATTGCATTAAAAAACCGACAAAAATTTAAAAAAATATGAAAAAAAACGCATTTGCCATGCAACCTTTTCTTTATATTTAAAACATATCTCTGGACGAATAATTCGAACTACTTCAACGGAAGTACGCAAAATATATGTTGTAGTTTGATGTTGAAAAACTTATGACTTGACTCAAATGGAATTAAAAATACACATACACACAAACACACACACACACAGAGACACACACACAAACACACACACACACATACAAACACACAAACACGCACACATACAAAAACACATACACATACACACACACACACACACTCAAACACACACGCACGCACGCACGCACACATGCATGCATTTTAATAAATATAAACACAACTTTTTTTTTCTATAAATAAAATAGTTTTTTTAAGTATTTATTATAGAGACGTCTTTTGTATTTCATGGAGGTGGGCGTTAATGACTACAACACAGTCTTTTTACTAATGTGGTTATTATCGTACTGCATTAATCTTAAATATTGTAACGTTTCTAAATCAACTTTTATTATTATTATTATTATATACGATACTAATATTGGATGTTAGTCTACGACAGCTAATTCTAAACAGAAAAAATAAAAAACGCTCAAATAACTCATCGCTCAAATGTCAGTCCGTTTGAGAATTAAACCAGGGATTAATAAATATCTTTGATGAAGAACAGTAGCGTTAGACGTAAACGCTAATCCCATAACTAACGAGGTTGTCATTTTGGTTTTTTGGAGTACCCACAATGTACAGACTACATACTTAGATTATTTTACTTTATGTTTAAATTATCTAATTCAGTATAAGATCATTTACTTTTTTATAGATATTCAATATAATCTACTTTTCTACTAACCAGCTCGAAAGAGAAAATAGGTAGTTTCTTTGTCGCTAACGTCAAGGTAAAATTTTGAGACGACTTACTCGCGTTCGTCGGGTCTAGAAGGTAGTTGCTAAAAGTACGTAGCAAGTTGTCAGTTTCGTGGTCTAATCGTCCGGTGTTGGCGTTGACTACTTCAGATACCGGGTTCAATTTCCGAGTCCGACAACTCAAAATGTGTCTCTTCAATTTTCTAATAAATCCAAAATTGCGTGGGACTAGATAAGATCCTGGAGAGTCAGTTATCTTTTTTTATCAGTCATTAAATTGACATACAACAAAATTGTGATAACGATAAATTAAATACTAATTAACGTCTTTGAGTCAAGTACCTTCGGCTAATAATGGTTGTACCTCTACTTCTATCTACAGGTATACGGACGTGAAGACACCCAGGTTTATGGACCATTATCACCGTCGTTATCTATAGTTCACGTGTATTTCTGCGAGAAATCCATCTGAACGTTGCCTTACCTCATAAAAATCTAGCGACATCATTATTAATATTTTACAAATTACATCCCGATTAAAAACATACTCTATCCTGTTGCAATATGGTTGAAAACCAAACTATTACATTTAATTACATTGCCAAAACCGAAACGAGCGCATCGAAAAAGCATAGCAAATTCCTTGCGAACAGCCTCGTTCCCAGTTGTTTCTTCTCGTGGGTGGATGAATCTGTATCAATTGGATACGTAGCTTGCGGTCCAGTGGTATGATGGCCGTAGTAAATGAGTATGGGAAATCTGGGCCAGCTTGACTTTGGGGTAGTTTTGTATCTACATATGTTGTCACTCTTGTTTTCTTATAGGCTTCAAAGGAGAATATCCTGGTGTTTTTTTATGCGATTAACGTCGTAACGAAAGTAATCAGAAATCAAAATCCATACATTATTGGAGGACAACATTTTTTATATGAGGGTTCAGCGAATAAGTACATGGTTTATGGTAAGAAATGCCGTGACCCATAGATACCATAGATGTTACAAGTACGTCACTGTCCTGTGGTCGGGATGTAAAGCCTATTGTGCAATTCTACTGGCTGCCCTATCCTCCGGATCTGCTGCACAGCACTCTTCCACCATTGGTCTAGCTAGTATTTTAACCAGTGCTCGTATTTTGAAAGCTGCCTGGCAGAGACGCAAATGGACTTTTCTCACAGGACTCAGACCAACACGGTGTTTTTAAGGGTAGGTCATGTTGCGCATGAACTGTCATTGACCATGATTTGAAAAATTGTTTAAAAGTTAGAGTGAAAAATATATAACACTGTTGTTAACCTCGACATGATGAAATTAGAATCTTATTTTGGCAGATGTGACAGCTTCATTAGACGAGAGATTAGCGTATATACGAAACATCACCGATCTATCGTAAGGCTAGTGTTCGATTCCCGGCGGAGTCGGACGTTTGTGTGATCAACATTAAAGCATTTTAATCGTATTTGAGACGATTTGGATGATGAACCAATCCATAATTATGATCATAATTAATGAATGTCACTCCAAGTATATCTATATTTTATTCAAATTGCGGGGCTTCTGTTAAAAATATATTTTCTTTCACAAAAGCTCCGCAAAGATGTCTACGATAGTTCACAGTCGTAAATAGTTTCGTGAAAGCTACAACACAGGGTGTTCAGATAAGTGCGAGGAGAACAATATTTTTGCTTGCCCGACGAACCGTGAGTAATTCAATAGAAAATATTCATATTGGGGACAGCGCCCCTCCCGTATTGCGCTATACAGGATGTTAAAAAAACAGATTTTATTTCTAAAAATAGGTAGCATAGCAAAATTATTTGTTAATCTACTGTCTGACTAAAAAATAAGCTAATATGTGCTTCACTAACTTTATAAAGTTGTTTTAAAAATACCGAATTGATGAACTTTGAGAAATTGTTTTAGATAATTTGGCCGCCACTTTAGACTTTCTAACAAGTGTTTCTCTATTGTTTTGTTTTTAAGCCCTCTAAGAGAGTTACTTAATGTATTGACATTAAGTGTCAAATTATTCAAATGTTTTCTGACATCCTTAAGAAACCGGACCAACTTTTTACCAACTCAGGACACAAGCATCAGTTTATATTACGAATATTACAAACTTGACTAGTGAGTAGATCCCTGGAATCATTCGCATGGTGTTAGTCATCGCTATTTTTTTTATGATAATGGAAGGCAAACAAGCAGACGGATTTTCTAATAGTAAGAAATTCACGCCGCTTAGAGACACCAAAGGTAGTAATGGTGCGTTGCCAACCTGAGACCAGGATGTTAGGCCTCGAGCAAAAGTAAGTTTACCTACTACCTTACCCTCCCTAGTTACAAGTAAATATGCGCAAACGGAATAACTCAGATTGAACACGCACTGTTATTCAGGATGCATTTATGACATCAGAAACTTTTAACTATTTTCATATTGTTTAAAAAATTACCTAATAGCATTACTCGTACATTCAATATACTAGTCTTAACATTCAGATAGAAAATAGACGTGGAAAGTACTCGTACCTACAGACTGATATAGAGTCATCTTTATACTTATAGTAGAAGTATTTTCATATGCCCAGTTTCTTCCATGATCATAATATGATATAGGTACACGTATTCAGTCACGATACCTTTAAATACGCAAACAAAGAAAAAGACTGATGAATATGAAGTCATCTTTCCATTTATAATTCAACATTATGTCTACTACTTTTACGAAGAACAAACGTAAATCATCCTGTATATAGGAACATGTTTGCAGACGCCAGCTCCTTATGACGGATGTGACCCGTGATACAGACCGAACCACATTTGAATATTGCTCGGTACCAATGGCTACACTTTCAAATTATATTGGTACTTGTCCACAACTTGCTCTACAAACTTATTCGCCTCTACATTTTAACACATTTAAAACTTTCTTTACGGTGTAGGGCAGAAGACGAGCATCCGGCAAGAAGAGACATCTACCGGCATCTGCTTTTTAAAGCAGATTTATGTTTTTCGAGTGCTTAGTGTGATAAGTAATAATATGAAATTAGTGTTTTATTGTTAACTAGCCGACCCGACGAACTTCATATTGCTTGACATTAACAGCTTTTTACAGTTTGCATGGATTGAAACGTAGCTTTTTCCATTTCACTGCATTTTTTCTGATTTTTCTTTTCATAAGAGCCTTCTCCTGACAGTGAGTAATACAAGAAACAAAATGCAAAATTAATTTATAGCACATGTTAAAGTGAATCTCGATTTTATGCAAAATTTAATTCGAATTTTTGTCATTTTGTACTCTTGAACACAGTGCTAACGAATTATTTGTCAATTATCGAATTTATTATTTTTTTATTTCAGAATCATTGTAATTTGGAACTAAATATTTTCAGTTCACTATTATTGAGTTTAGGAGTACAACATAACAAAAATTCAAATCCAATTTCGAATCTGGTATAAAATCAAGGTGTAAGAGTAACGCTATAAATATTTTCATGTTTTTTGTTACTTTAAGTGGATGATTTATCATTTGAACAATAACACTGAAAACTAATCTTACTTTTTAACAACTGAAGCAAAGGATGCAATTCTGCTATAAGCTATATTTCTTAGAATATTGTTATTACAAATAAATTGTGACCAACATTTTCTGAATTTCACAAATAATAATAGGAAGAAAATAAACAATCATAGAATCAAACAAAATTAATAACCCTTGACCAAATCTACATTTTAATGACTCTCATAACAATACCTCAAAGGACGCAGAAGAAAATAATGTGTGGCCAAGGTCACGCTCAACAGCTTGTATGTTTCACAATCTAATCAACAAAGGTAAGGCAATATGAAAACATGAATTTTCTAAAGTTGCATATTCAATCAAAATCCCAATATTTTCCACTCAAATAGCTCTACAGAATACTGAAATAATAAATAATTTATTTTGGAACGCATTTACAAGATTACAATATTAGTACGTCCTTTCTCTGGCGCTGCGTCATTACAAATGATAAATAGTCGACACACTTCGATAATCAAATTCAAATTTGGAATCTGTTACCCTCCTTATTTTTTTTAGGCAAGGGTGCTCAGTCATACAGCCAGGATGTTTTGTATTGTGAGAAGATTGTGACTTTATTAAGCGTGAACGAAAGGTCTCTTTAAGCGATTCGTCGCGGTAGACACGTGACCCGGAACCGATTATGGTTCCGATTTGTATGTATTTGTATGTAAATGGGGGAGCTGGGGTGAGGAGATAACCAGGCGTGCTTATTGATATCCATCGATCTGATTGAATTAAGTGTGTCGGCGTTTAATGCGTTTATCTGTCACTTCTCATTTGGGATCATTTTCTTTTGTGTTGACCATTTGTCTAAATTAAAAAAGATTCAACTTTTTAGATATTTGTAATGGGTATGTATATATTAGTTATTATAAGCATTCATGCTCACTTATCTTCATGGCAAGTTCTTTATAAGATAGGCAGATAGTATCGGGTACCAAATTTCTTTAGCCTTGCAGACATGCAGACATGCAAAGCCTCCTCCATACTGTCTTTAAGGACGATTTTTTTATGATATCGGAAGGCAAACAGGCAGACGGATTTCCTGATAGTAAGAAATTCACGCAGCCTTAAGGCGACACCAAAGGTGGTAATGGTGCGTTGCCAACCTGAGGCCGGGGTGTTAGGCCTCGAGCAAAAATAAATTGACCGGCCACCTTACCCTCCGAACCGGAACACGTCAACGGCAAGCATTGGACGTTATGGAGGAAGGAATAGGTAAGGCAGTAAACTCTACCACCTAGTAGGATGTCACGGTGTTTGTGACGGTAAGCCCATGCTCGCCTTTTACGAGCTGCCTGGCATGAAAGCAGATGGTCTATTCTGCAAAGGAGCTCGGACCAAAACGGGCAACAGTAACCGAAAAGGTGAACTAATGAACTTTACACTTGTTTTATTATCATTAATTCGTTATTTTCATACCTGTCTGATACTCTTGGATTAGAACCATTTTAAGAGATTAGAAGTAAGCAGAGGTATCTCCTGAACATAAGAATGCAGTTGCCTACAATTACCAAAATTAGCGGAGCGTTTTTTTATGTAAAAGTTCAACGAACAAGCACACGGTGATAGTAAGAGACAACCGCGGCCTTAGACACCATAGATGTTACAGGTGCATTGCTGTCTTGCGCTCTAGGTGGTAGAGTTTCGCAGCGACACACCCGGATTGGTACCACCGCCTTACCTATTCCTGCCGCCATAACGTCATGACGTGTTCCGGTTCGGAGGGTAAGGTGGCCGGTAAACTTACTTTTGCTCGAGGTCTAACATTCCGGCCTCAGGTTGGCAACGCACCATTACCACCTTTGGTGTCTCTAGACGGCGTTAATTTCTTACCATCAGAAAATCCGTCTGCTTGTTTGCCTTCCAATAATATATAAAAAAAACAGATGTTAGGCCTATTACGCAAGTACCAGCTACCCTACCCTTCAAACTGAAACATAACAGTGACATTATAGCGGCAGGAATAGGTAGGACAGTGGATCCCTACCAGATCATATTGATGCACAGCACTTTATCATCAGTGGTTTTGTAAGTGATGGTCTATATTTTAACCAGGGCTGGCCGCTTACCAGCTGGCTGGCAGAAAGGCAGATAGTCTATTCTACTCAGTGGACCTGGACCATCACAGGGAAGAAACTTTTATTTGAGAGAATTGACCGGCAACCCCCTTCAATACCAAACGTGAAAGTAGTTAGCGCTAATACCATAAAGATATGATGTAAGTCAATAGTTCCAATTCTAGCAAATTCGCCATGATACTACCACTTAGTTAAGTAGCAATGTTAGTATAAGAGGGTTCCATCTTATTTTTTTTTTATAGAAGAGGAGGCTAACGAGCAAGTGGGTCACCTGTTGGAAAGTGATCACGGCCGCTCCCGGACATCTGCAAGACCAGGAGTATCACAGATGCGTTGCCGACCTTTAAGGAATGAGTACGATCTTTTCTTGAAGGTCCCTAAGTCTTAATAGTTTGGGAATACCGCCCTCGGTAACTGATTCCACAAAGGTGTTGTGCGAGGTAAAAATGTCTTCGGAATCGCACAGTTGTGGAACGCCACACATCAAGATGATGGGCATGATACTTTAAACTTTGTTACGAAGTCCGAAGGTGGAAATCTATCTGTATCTTCAAAAAAAATAACGATAAAAATCACAGATGGCGCACTAAATAGTCATAAAGTTTGGAAACAAAGTAGTTGGTCTTGAGAAATGAAGAAATTTATTATGGTCGAATTTCGACCAATGGGCGACCATTAGTTAATATAAATATGGTTTAAAGTATACATTTTGCGTAATAAATTAGCAACGCGACAAGCAGAAATACGAAAGCAAATATGAACAATAAGATATGATATTTAGCAGAGAATGCTTCCTGGCGCGACATAGGGTAGGAAACAATGAACTCGCCGAACAGACGGAAGACATTGGAAACGGCCACCGAGCAACCGTATACTTAAAATTAGAGTTAATTAAACTAGTTACCAGTAATTTTATTCGACTCTAAAAAAGAGGAGGTCATCAATTTGGTTTAATTTTTTTATGATTGTTAAGCGATTTCTTGGCACATTAGGAATACATTTTGATGTTTACATTTTGACCCCGAGGTGGTCCAATATCAATTTTATCACATGTTTTTTAGCAGTTTAGCTCTTAAGTAATCTCAACTATTTTTCTAATGTGAAGGCCTGCCACAAACATATCAAATTCCTTTACAAAATCACGTCTCAAAATGTCGAAACAAAATTTTGTCCATACAAATCCAGGTTTGGCAGGTTTGCTTGGGTATGTTGCGAAATTCCGTAACAAAAGTCAGAATGTATGTAATGGGCCTAATACATAGCTTGAATTTTAGGATGGACTTGATTCTACCATTTATCTTCTTATGTCCTTCTAGTATTTAAAACCAAATAAAAAAAGTGTCGTTACAACTTTTCGTGAGTTTTTTTTTGAACCCACCTTTTTATGGAATAACTGCTGCAATTAGAGACTTCATAAACATTTAATCTATCTTTAAATAATAATTTGTATCGAAAACATCGACTTAATGATTGATTAAAAGATAATAAAAAGTCTCTTAGTGTAATTGTAAAACAGCTACAAAGCACACGCTTCTCCTGATGGCTAGCGATTACCGGTTTAGGCGTGTCGTTGTCTTTTGCCAAAGTATCTATGTGTATATACACTATAACACAACAAATACAGTGGAATAACTACTATTGCTAAGCAATGTCACTAGGAGTGAGACCTCGAACTAAGACCTTGAGAGAAAGTCCCCTCCTTATTCTTCTTTTTCAATAATTTCAGTTTTGTTTAATATTTTTGAGCAAAGTACGTCTATCTGATGATATACAGATTATAATGAAATTATATAGTCCTAGATATATAAATACTTTATCGTAAAACTGTGGTTGCCTACTCCATGTTTAGCATACTAGTCTAGTACTAGCATAAGTCTGCCACGTAAAACATAGCAGGTTATAACAGAAATCTGTTGTATAGAGACAGAAGAAATTTCATTTTATGAACTTTAGAATGAATCAAGAAATAATATGTTTTTATCAAACAATTGCACAAAATCGTATTCCGTGTAAAAGCGAAGTAAGAGAAAATAATGTATTCAGTGAATATTGCTACGGAAGGCCGCTTATTATTTTCAAGTTACTTGGTATGTTCCGTTTGTAACTTTTAAGATTCTAAAACTATTTCAAATTCTAAAGTTTCTAGACTAACTTTGAAATGTGAAATGATTTTTGTATATCTGTTTGAATACCTAAGTTTTTGTTGTTAGTAGACAAATTGTATTGAAGTAGGTATCTATTTTTTTAGAAACAATAGATCTAAATTTAACTTGGCAATCTCGTAACCTTGTAACATCAAAAATATTGTGTCTTGTAAAATCAAAATTAAAGATTGTGACGGAAGTTATAACAGAATGTTTTAACAATATATAAATTATAAACCTGATAACATATTATGGGACGCGGCTGGTAGCCGCGACTTACAGGGTATTTAGATAATAAAAGTACACTGAGCTTTGTAAACTATCGGACATTTTTTTTATCATTTTATTGAATCGTCTTTTGTATGGTACTGTCGAATTCCTGAGGATTCCTCGGTGTCGAGGCGAAACGTATGTTGAATGCAATTTGGTGTTCTCTGTGGTGAGTTCTTCGACAAAGTTGGCGAAGGACGTGACAAGTGGTTTTGTTTCCCGAGTTTGGACTCTATTCGTGATCTGGTCGGGGAGGTAGGAGGTGGGAACTTTAGGTAGGGTTGTCAAATGCGAAGGACGTGACAATTTATATTTTTCCCGAGTTCTTCCTTTATTCGTGTTCTGGTCGCAGAGGTGGGCGGTGGGAACGTTAGTTAGGCTTGTCACATTCTATGTCATTTGGAGGATTATTTGCCACAATAATTACACTGTTTACGCGAAATTAGCAAAATAAAGGCTTGTTTTACAACTCTTATTCGGACATACGTCGTGAACGTGACCTAGAGCGTTCAGAAGTCCAAAAGATATCTAGCGGACTGGATGTTTATATCAACCGAAAGCGTCCAATGACAATATGTACTTACCTACACACTTATTAGTTGCTGCTACACAGTTTACAGCTTAAGACTATAGGAAAACCAATACAAAGTAAAACATGTTGTTGGACTTGACTCCATGAGGTCCTGGGTTTGAATCCCGGGTCGGGCAACAAAAAGAAAATTGGGTTTTTCCAATTTTCTAACAAAAAAACATGTTGCTTGGGGTAGGATATGTGCCCGGTTGGCGATAGGCTTGCCACCTATCACATTGTGGGACTTAATGTCCTTGGCTAGTCGTGGGTGCCCTGGTTATGCCTCTGCCTACCTCTTCGGGTATATGAGCGTGAAGATACTTTATAAATGTTATTAGGATGTATCTCCCATAATAAGGTAGGAAAACTATGAATGCTAACCGACTTCAAAAAAAGACAAAAAGATACAACCTTTCGACTGCAACATTTTTTATAGATGTTATTCGATTTCACTGTCATTTCTGAACCGATTTTAAAAATTATTATTATTTTTAAAAGAGCGTACTTTCAAAGAGGTCCCAGTGCGACCTGTTCCGGGTCTGATTTTGGGATCCTAGCGAAATATAGATCAATATTTAATTTTTTGTGTAAATAGATGACTAACTTAATGAAATCGAAGTCGATTTTTACAGTTTTTTTTTACTTTCACTAGTTTTCTTTTTGTATAACAAATGTAAATTTATTAAGTAAAATGCAGAAGCAAAGTAAATTATAAGTGTAATTTTATCGAATATAAATATTTATTCTATGCATTTGCTTGGGTTACAGAACCGCTGCGTTACGGATGATTACTAGTTTTCTACGTGTTGGTCCAGCTCCTTTGCAAAATAGACCATCTGCCTTCCTGCCAGGCAGCTCGTAAAAGGTGAGCATAGGCTCACCGTCATTAACATCTCACTACACGTAACATCTCACTAGGTGGTCGAGTTTCGCAGCGACTCGCCCTGATTGGTACCACCGACTTACCAATTCCTGCCACCTTAACGTCATGACGTGTTCCAGTTCGAAGGGTAAGATAACCGGAAAACTTACTTTTGCTCGAGGCTTAACATTACCACCTTTGTTGTCTCTAGGCGGTGTGAATTTCTTACCATCAGGAAATCCGTCTGCTTGTTTGCCTTCCTATATCATAGGAAAGATATTATGTAAGAATTTTCAGAAATTAAATTAATTAATTTAATACCTCGTTGTATGTTTGTTACACGATAACTCATTTTGATTATTCTATTTTAAAGTAGGTCCCATATTAATTTTATTATGGTCGGACTTTTGTTTTTGTGTTATAAATGATAAACAAAAAAAAATGTATTAACGACCACGTCATTTATGAATTATTAAGCATAACTTAAAACTGTATATATAGGTACCCGGGAAGACCAAGGCTGACATTTCACGATCAGATCAATCGGATATTATCCGAGGGTGGTGTCAAGAGTCTCCGAAACCGGCGTGTTTGTATGAAAAGGGTTATGAATGTGAAGGAAGCAACACAGGTTTGTCATGATCGTGAGGTCTGGCACTCGATATTCTCTGCCTACCGCGTAAGGGACTTGGCGTGAAGATATGTATGTATGTATGTATGGAACTTAAAACTGTAGTAGTTTGTCTAAATGATATAATGTCATCATTGATTGATATGTTAAACTGACCTCGTGGGTTAAATTTAACCTTGTGTTACTCTTTACGGTTTATTTTTATTTACACTACTATCTAACGTAAATATAATAACTTTAAAAATATTTATGTAAAGTAGAAAACGCAAGTGTTTTATTGATATTATAAAAAGGTAAAGAAAAGTATATTCTGATGGTAAAAATGCACTTCGTTTATGGACACCAAAGACTTTATATGCGCGTTGATAACCTAAAAATGAGATCCTGAGTTTTTGGCGTCAATGAGTTTGCTGTCTACTTTTTTGGAGGTTCTCCTTCAAATCTTATAAAAGCATTTCATAATTACGTCGACGCACGCAAATTTTACGGTCTGCATTAACAAAGTAATCTGAATCTAAATCTGAAAATGGAGTGTATACATTAGGTGGCAGGAAAAGGTAAGGCATTGTTATCAATTTAAATTAATCCACATTACGACTCAGTCTTGGCATCTTAATTTAGTGACAAAAGAACCGACGCGACGCTCGCCAATACGGTTTTAGCCCTCGCCAATTGTTACAGTAACTGCATTAGATTAATAGTTAATGAAGTGAAAACTTCTTTGGCGGCGTTGAACACTTTTTTTGGGTAGGGTAAAAACCTCTAAACTCGCGGCAGGACACGTGACCTGAAATTTCTTAAGACGAAAATTCGTATGACGATTCGTGTACGATAGCGCAATAAATGAATATTGTATTCTACCACATAAATGATACCTAGTACTTTCATACTGATAATTAAAACAATTAGTGCAAAATTATTCCCTAACCATTCAAAAATATCAAAAATGCATAACGTGAATATTCAAGTTTTCACTTCTACCGGCACTCCCAGAGTGTAACCCATTTTTTACATAATTATATTATTCTATTAACAGCTAAACGAGTCATCCTAATACTATGCAACAAAACCTTTATTCAATGATACCGTTTAAAAATAAGTTTATATTTGCCTAGCTCTGAGTGGAACACACCAGTTAATGCTGGAAGCAGCAGCATATATACATATTAATTTAAACCATATTTCACCGTATTTAATTCATATGGTAATAAATGCGGAGCTTTCTTGTGTTTGTATAAACAACAAAGTTTGTTGTTAGTGATTTCGTACAGTAGATAATTAATAGAAATATTCAAACTTAAATTAAGTTTTCAGTCAACATCTTATTATTTTCGAAAATTCGCATTTATAACAGTGAGATCCGAGTAAGAGTAGGATTGAAAGAAAGTGTTGGTGTTAAAATGCGAAAGGGCATGCTCCGCTGGTTCGGTCATGTGGAAAGAATGACAGATGAAAGATTGACAAAGCAGATATACAATACGAATGTGCATGGATGTAGGTTGTTGGTCCGGGCTCCTTTGCAGAATATACCATCTGCCTTCTTGCCAGGAAGTTCATAAAAGGCGAGCATAGGCTTACCGTCACTAATACCATGACAAATGACTAGGTGGTAGAGTTTCGCAGCGTCTCACCCGGATTGGTACCACCGTCTTACCTATTCCTGCCGTCATAACGTCATGACGTGTTCCGGTTTGGAGGGTTAGGTAGCCGGTAAACTTATTTTTGCTCGAGGCCTAACATCCCGGCATCAGGTTGGCAACGCACCATTACCACCTTTGGTGTCTCTAGGCGGCGTAAATTTCTGAGCATCAGGAAATCCGTCTGTTTGTTTGCCTTCTAATAACATAAAATAACATAAAAAAATGTAGGTACCCGGGGAGACCAAGGCTGACATTCCACGATCAGATCACTCGGACTTTATCAGAGGGTAGTGTCAAGAGTCTCCGAAACCGGCGTGTTTGTATGAAAAGATTAATTAATGTAAAGGAAGCTAGACAGGTTTGTCAGGATCGGGAGGTCTGGCACTCAATACTCACTGCCTCCTCCATAAGGGGCTCGGCGAGATGAAATGTATGTATGTATGTAATTTCAAGGAACGGACGAAACATTTACAATTAGACATTAGTTGTAAGTCTAATAATTTTTTAATCTATAACTTAAAACTTTCACATACAAATATTTTATTTAGAAGGTATGATTTTTTTCTCATAGAGTATTACTCTAAGTAGAACAAATAAAAAAAAGTACTTATGTAATTGAACATCACTGCTTTTTCGATATTCTATAATTATATTTCCACACTCTAATAAATAAATAAATTCTGGTACTAGTTTAAATTAAGTAAATTTTAAATTCAAATTAGTCAATTTTGGTGGCATTTTGTACAATTTTGTTCAGTAAAAGTGCACAAATGAAATAATCATGAAGAAATTAGCGTATCGTATATTTCCTCGTTGCCGCCAATTCTCGTTACATGAGCTTGTGTAAAAAGGCCACCGCTTTACCCAAGAGCCAGACATGACTTACTGACGACTTATGACTGGTGACTAATTAATATTAATATAAAATTTGATGCAAATTTCTACTTGACTAATGGTAAAATACTAACGAGATTGCCAAAAACCTAAAGAAAGAAATTTTCGAAACTGTCATTTGTTTTTTTCAATTTAGACGGGATCAGATAACAATTGTGTGTCATTATTGTAATGAAATTAAATTATAAAGATTTTGGCTTACTATTTATTTATGATTTCGCTGCGGCTTAAGTCAAAAAGAGAGTTACCAGAGATTCAACTTATTTTTGACTGGCATTTGGTGATGAAGCACCATTTCGTAGCATTGTCTATTCGGCAAAATCATCTCCATGACGATAAACTTGAAGGTCAGCTGACGGTTGCGTTTACTGAATCTAATATCAATACTTGCAATTGATATAAATAAGAGTTCAGACCCAAATGAAATACATTCTAAGATGTCATTGAAGAGTCCATACTGAAGACTGAACCCATTGCTTCTAACGAATAGAAAAAAAAATTTAAATAGTGATACTATTCTTTGAAAAGTAATAAATGAATCCCAAACATCTTATCTAATCTTATTTATCAGAATTTCTGAACTGTCATTACAACCTAAGTATAACAATATACTCGTAATAACGTAGGTATTTACTAGTTTTTTTTTTTAAATGGAAAGGAGTCAATAGAATAATTTTTTGGCGATAAAAAAAGACACTTGCCAAGTTGACAAGTTACCGATAAGTTTAATGGTTTTCTGCCTACCTAATACTGAGGTGAAAAAATAATCTATAACCTTATCTGGGTTATTACATACCCATATTCTAAATTTTGTTATATTTACATTAGTATCTTCACGCCCATATCCCCGAAGGGGTTGGCAGAGGCACAATTAGGGCACCCTCGACTAGCGGAAGACACTAAGTCCCACAATGTGATTGGTGGCAAGCCTATGGCCAACCGGGCACATTTCCAATCCCGAGAACATTTTTTTTAATTGGAAAAACCCAATTTTCTTTTTGTTGCCCGACCCGGAATTCGAACCCAAGACCTCATGCAGACAAGTTCAACCGCTAGATCACAGAGGAGATATTTACATGAAATGTATAATAATAAGAATATAAAATCAATTTTGGTTTTAGCATTTCATAATATTCAAAACATATAAACAAAGCAAATGATAAATAAGGGAAAGGCTCAACTAGCTTCCGGTATCCGGTGTGTAAGGTACATTGTACTAACACAAAGGACCTTCAATATTCCTAACCCTTCCGAGGCGCTTTCTATCCAGGATGAATAGTTTGTATTTGTTCAGCGTTATACTGTAGTTCAGTTTTGATAATAATGAGTAAAATACCCAAATACTACTTAAGGCGCATCAACAAAAATAAAATGGGTATGACCTCTAATATTACTAAGTTTTTCATTATACTAAGTCTTAGAGGGTTATCTATGTATTAATATGTGATGCCAAAACTTTGTACCCCTTTTTACGAAAATTGTGCGGACGCAGAATCATAAAATTTGGCACACTTATAGTTTATATGTAGGAGAAGTGCAGAGCGCTAATATTTTTCAATAATAATGCTTATAAAGTATATTAAACCAATAAATAAAATATTACACACACTACCTTGCATTTGACACACACAAACAAACATATAGATGATAACGATAAAAGATCACAGATGGCGCACTAAAAAGTTTGGAAACAAAGTAGTTGGTCTTGAGAAACGAAGATGGGATTCTTATCAACAAGATATTAAAATTTAGATATTAAAATATTAAAACGGTCGAATTTCGACCAATGGGCGACCACTACAGTTACCTACCACTAGTAAAAGTTTGTACTCGATCTACATGGAGTGCAGTCGAATTCTCTTGATCAGATAAGTGGTGTGTGTGTTGTGTGGTGCTGTACACATTTGGGCCTTTGGTTTCTGGTTAGTCAAATCCATTCATTACACACTGTCTTTCCTATTTTGTCGAGCTATAATACGCATATATTTGTTTGGCGGGAAATAGTATATTAAATTATTGTACTTGGATTTGAGCTTGGACTAACGCAATGAAACCCCCTTATATACACCCTTATTTAACATAACATTTATATCAATTAATGTTCTGGGAAGGATAAAAAAAAGAAAACTTTAACCACTATTATGGTCGTACGTTGAAGAAGCTGTTATAGATATAAACATCAAACCGTATAATTATAAAGTATCTATTATTGTTTTTCTTAATTGTCTCAATTTACATTAGGTATATAATTTACATTCAGCTGCCACCCGCCGCATTATGTACAATATTTAAATACATTTAGATATATGTTATTGGTATTAATTTTTCGGTGCCATTAAAAAGCTGAGATGTTAAACCTTAATAAGTGTCGGAGCTTCTGGTCTTTTTATACCAAATCATAATAATGGTCATCATTATTATAATGCTCTTACCAGCAGCATGGGTAAGGCGACCAATTCGAGATTCTGTTCAGAACTGTGTTACTTAAACTCACTTACTGCTCAAATAAAATTATTTGGATATAATGTAAGTAATAAATGATACACATGTTAAAAAATTACCAAGTTTTTCGACTCTTGGACTAGTCCTCTTCGTAATGTTACTTTCATATCATATTTTACAAATAAAAAGCATCGGCAGGATCCATTAAGAATCGGGAGCGAGTGAACTAATCATAAGAAAGGAATAAGGATAGGGAAGTTTGTCAAATAAACAATCACGTAGAAAGCTGCCGATTATCTATAAATCAGATATCAGAACGTGGCGAGGTAATCATATTTCCTATTAAGGGTAAGTGCTTATGTTTGGAACTAGCTGTTGCCCTCGATCTTGCTCACATTTTAGTTTATTTGGCTCATCCACTGGATCCCAATAAAATCTAATTTCAAGAACCTTTCTACAATTAGAAACAAGCAATACCTATACCTTTAGTGTTATAAAGTATCTTCACCCCCATATCCCCGAAGAGGTAAGCAGAGCACCCAGGGCACCCACGACTAGCCGAAGATACTGAGTCCCACAATGTAATAGGTGGCAAGCCTATCGCCAACCGGGCACATATCCTATCCCGAGCAACATTTTTTTTATTAGAAAATTGAAAAAACCCAATTTTATTTTTGTTGCCCGACCTGGGATTCGAACCCGGGAACTCATGCAGTCAAGTCCAACAACTGAACCGCTAGACCAAAGACACAAGTGTACAAGGGGAGAGTGTTATAGGCAAGATATTTTTGTTATTTATTGAAAAATGAACGATAGTTGTCTGGTTTCTGATTTAAAGTAGCCCTATCTCTGATCTTATATAGATTATTGAAATTGCCCGTAAACTAATAAAAGTAGCCTCGTCATGTCATTATTTTTTACTATTGTTTTTGCAGGGACAAATTCATTTGAAAACCATTCAAAAATCCGTGCCTTGCCGTATGTACGCACAATTTTTGCATTCTTAACGTCTCTGGTTACGATAGACTGAATGAAATTAAGGAAGCGAAAGTAGGATAATGGATTTATATAGTTCTTTTTTGGAAAGTTGGTCTTAATTCCGAGGTGACCCTATAAGAAATTGATAACAATCCAACTACTAGATTTTGGGGTACACTTGATAATGTATTGCACTGTAAATAATAAATATAAAAACAAATGTCCCTGGATAAATTGCATAAATTGATTTAACCCCAAAGTTAGCACTTAGGTACATTATGTGCTTATGTTACGGGTGTAAGTCAACGATACTAATACCTAGTAATACTTAAATATATACTGGAATAAATTTAATAAATACCCAGACCCGAAAATGCAGACATGGTCATTATATAAATGTCTGTCGTTGAGGCGGTCAAAATATAACTTTAAAACAAAATGTCGGATCTTAATAAAATTTACATGGGACTAATATATTATAAAGAAATATATTTCGAAAAATAGTTATCAATTCGCGACGTGGTTCGAAATTAGTGTTGGCTTTTTGCACTATAACAGTACTTAAGTTATAAGTTTATTTGAACATACTTTTAACTTGAATTGTTGACTCACCTGTTTCCTCCTACCAGGAGACAGTAAGCAGTACTAAAAATGGTGGGCATTTATTTACATAATCATTTTTCATTATGATATAGTCGTGCACAATTCTCGTAGAAGAGAACATTGCCTTAACAAATATCTTCGTAAAATGTAAAAGCCATTTAAAAGATTTCTATAATCTTTTACCGCGGCGTCACTTCATACGTCAAGTTTAATGTGATAGCCAATTTATGGCTGGGAATCGAACCTTAATGTAATGGAAACTTAACATTTGAAATAATTTACAATGATGTAGAGTATAAGAAATTGAATAAGATCTAAACACTTGTTTGAATTATTAGTAAAAGAGTTGGCATTCTAATCTAACTTCCACGAAGTTTGTATTACGGGAGCTAGCAACGTTTTCGGGAAAAAAATTAGGATTTTTTAAGTATTTCGTCATGTTCTTTCGAACAGGGTGGAGGCAGACTGGACTTAGTTGCATTTTTAAACACAGTCAATTTTTCTTGAAAAAATAGCGTTTTTGAACTCATTTAGGAAACACATTTTCTTTTATAATAGCGTCTAAGAACTATTAGAAACATGAATTCATCATTGTCAGACATTTTGCTTGTTGCGAACAACAGGCGCTACTTCTTATGAAAAAATCGAAACCTTTTTAGAGTGTCTGTCTTTTTAATATTATTTTATTTACATTATATTATATCACTTACACATAGATAAGTATTGATTTGATTTGCTAGACGTTAATTCGGTTACTTACTCGATTTAGAAGCTAACTTCTTAATTGTGTTTGTTGTAAGAGAGAAACAGTGACAAAATATGTAAGTGGAAAACAGTGAGGAATATATTACATTATATAAACCAGTGAAGGCGATTTTTTTTAAATTTTACTTATTTCTTAAAAAAATGAGAAAAATAATTCAATTCACTAATTTTGTAATTTAATTTTAATTATGAAAAACCCAAGTGCATAAAATACAAGTACTTAATTAAAATACTAAAAACAATTAAACAAGCCTAGCACCAATAGTTATTAAAAGTTATACAAATAAAACTACTCCTTATTTCATCGTAGATCTTTCCAAGTACATACATCCATCTACATTGGCATTGTACGAGTAGGTACTCGTACAATGCCAATGAAAAAAAAAGAAACTGAAAAAAGAAACATTGACGAAACTGATATAGGTAGGTACCTATATCAATTTCGTCAATGTTTCTTCCTCTATTGCTACCATATGACCAAACCAACGGTGCATACCCTTTCTCAATAGTACACAAACGCTTTCTTTTAATACTATTTTCTCTTTGATTTCGTTGTTGCGAATATGATTGTAGAGTGGTACACCATAGATTTTCCGTAGCACTATTATTTTGGCAGCATTTATCCTTCTCTTAATTTTTTTCTGATATACATCTGATATATTTTGCAATCAATAAAATAACATTAGGATAAACAAAGAAAACAAAGCAAGTCTAAAGCTCTGACTTAAAATCTCACTTTAAAATTGCTTGCGCAAGGTAATACTGTCTACATCCGCTTTGACTACGTCTCTTTCAAATACCATTGCATTCGTTTTCTTTGCATTTAAATGTAAGCCCCTAAACACAGTGTAAAAATGAGTTTATGTAAGAAAGATAGAGCCTATGACTGAGCCTAGCCTAACATTATAAGGAGTTCGTGTTGTACTTCTCAAAGACTCATTTTTACCAAAGGATGATTAAAGTATCTTCATATCCGCATCGTCGAAATTAGGCAGAACTACATGATAAAACAAATTCCACGACTAGCTGAAGTTACGGTAAATGTAATGTAATGTAAATGTAAGCAATAATTAATTGTCTATAACTACCGGTAATTATAGATAATTACCAACTCACATGGTAAATGTAGTGAATTATCCACATTTACGAGTAATAACAAAAAAATTTCGAGCTACCATGGTAAACGTTGACACAAGTTTTGGAATGGAGAGCAATCGGCGCGGGCGGAGCGCGGGGAGTGTGATACTTACAGCCGCTCACGTCGCGTTGCAGGGTAATTGTAGAGTTGTGACTTATGTGGGATAATCAGTAGAAAGGGCCAACCAAGATATTGAAAAGATGTTGGCTATTTGGTTAGAAAACAAATAATACTACAAAATGGTCCAAAAGAATAAAAATTATTCAGTTTATCAAAAATAAAGCATATAACTCAAGAATAAGTCGTAGCTCTATAAGGCTATGTTTAAATGTAAAGCAATAGTGACTTTGAAAACTTTCTTACCAGCTCTATAAAACAATATCAGATATTACAAGCTGAGAACAGGCAACGGTAAAAAATCAAAATGGACAAGCCAGCGAGGACATTGATATCTATTTAAAGGACAGTATAAATAACAACATTCATACTAAGATTACAACACAACAAGCGACTATTGAATCAGGACCTTCGGATAGAGAGGAGTCAATTCTGACTAATCAACTCAACATAATTTTATGTTTTGCCTAACCAAACACAAGGTTTGATCTCTTGATATTTTATTGTTATTGAAACATTATTGTTTTTATTTTAATATTTAATTCCGATGTTTGATTTAATTATTTACTACATCTACTAAAGGGGTTGGTAATTTTATATAACTACCGGTAAATGAGATTAATTCGAAAGTTGTTACAACCTTTACCACGAGCACTGGTAATTATGCATAGCTCCCGGAAATTATACATAATAACCGCACTATCCAAATTTACCCTAACATATAGATTTAAAACGGCCGGCCCTATTAAAACGTTTTTCTAAAACAGGTACACAGTACATCCATAGGAACTTCAGTCACTAATAATAAGCGAAACTGCGTGACTGCAATATTAAAACGGTTTATATTATTACAAAAGAAGGTATCTTCACACCCATATACTCAAGTGGTAGGTAGAGGCACGACTAAAGCACCCACGACTAGTTGAAGACACTAGCCGTGCGCATATGTATGAGTATTTGCTTTGAGTATTAAACCAAAATATTTTACATAAATACGAGTAGATATAAATATATTTTTTTTAAATTATCTATCATTCCATCTACGTTTCATCTAAACCGGTGTAGGAAAAAGCAAAGTATATATTCCTATGTAAGAAAGAATATTGACTAACGTTCTGTACAATGGAAAATGTAGCGTAAATAATTATGAATTTTATATTCCAATGTTTCCTTTCGTGAGTTCCGTATGCCATAACTTTTACATTGTGTATTGTACCAAGGGAAATATTGTTTTAAGCGATATTATTCAAGGCTACCAACTCATAAAACCATCGAAGCATCGCACAGATAGTAATAAAATATTGTCAATGTTGCCAATATACAGAAAAGATATCGAAAATGTAGGGAAATATGCAAAGACAGAGAAATGTGTCTGAATCTATTGTTTTATACAGGTTGTTTGTTTTAAAATTATAGTTAAATATTTATTAGTAGCTGTTTTAGGGTGTCACCTTTTGTGGTTAGTTATAGAAACAATTGATTTACCCGTATGGGTAATAATGATAATAATGTATTTAGTAGTTTTTGCGTAAAAATTGAACAGACAAACAAACAAACAAAAAATTTATTAATCCTCTTTGTGGGTTTTATATTCTGTATACAATGCATAGCAATTATTGCTTTAAAAAATATTTAATGTATAGAATTAGTTTCATTACTTACTGTTTTTTTGTATGCACAAATTAATAATCTTTTTTGATTTTCTCAGTAACAATTCTCCGAGAGCTCGATTAAATGCTTTTATCGTTAAACCTAACGCCTGATCATTTGAAATAACGTTATACTAGTTTCTATATTTCTTATCGCCTCTGTGGTCTAGCGGTCCGATGTCGGATTCGACTTCTTGAGGTCCCGGGTTAAATACCGCGGGTCGAGCAACAAAAAAATAGAAAATTTTCAATTTTCTAATAAAAATAATATTGCCCGGGATTGGATATGTGCCCGGTTGACGATATGCTTGCTACCTATCACATTTTGGGACTTAATGTTCGGCAAGTCGTGGGTGCCCTTGTTCTGCCTTTGCCTACAAGTCCGTACAACTCCGTTAGAGACACAATTTATTAATTTCAATTGTATTTTCCACTATACATATTGTTGTTACAGACCTGACGATGCTTAAATAAAGAACCCGGTTGACTAAAATATCATAAAAATGTATTGTGGAATGTAGAAGTTAATAAATTGCGCCTAACATCATACTAGTTAAACCTAGACACTTCAACCAGGAGATTGTATGAAACGAGCATCCCCAATAGACTACATAGATATTAATATTGCATTTCGATTTCTGACTCCAAGAAGGAGGAGCTTCTCAATTCAAAAGTAGGTAGGTACTTTTTTTTAATTTTTATGTGTATGTGTGTTATGCGATTACTCAGCCAACAGCCACTCGATTTTGATGATTATAATTTAGAAAGACAAATCATCATTTCGAGGTGGTCTCCAATTAGGTGGTCTAACAGTAAGCGCTGTGCAGCAACTTGCCCGGGTAGGGACTCACTGATTTACTTTCCTGCAGCCATAACGACTCTGTTGTATTCCGATCTGGCGGGTAGGGTAGCCAGCTTAATAGGCTTTTCACCCCGGCCTCAAAACAGCGAGGAACCTGTAACATCTATGATGTCTTTAGGCTACGCTGGTCTCTCGTTTGCAGTAGATTTTTGTAATTTTACTGCGATTTATATCTTAAAGCTTACAAGTTTTCCGACTTCCGTACTCTCCAGACGACGACAGTATAGAGCACTTACGCTATGGCGGCAGGAACAAGCAAGACTGGCAGGAGTTTATTTCGTAATCTTCAATAACATATATATTTTTTATAAATATTAAAATATTTTCACACCAAAATATGGTAGAATATGTTAATATACTTAAATATTTTTGTAACATCTCATTTACACACATATTCCGCAAATAAATAATTTTCTTTCTTCTTTCTATATCAAAGTCGCTTTCCGCAGTAAGTAACCGCAGTTACCTTTGTACGCTATGATCTCTAAAACTGTGAAAGGGATTTTGATGCCATTTTTTATAGATAGATAGATCGCCTCTATGGTCTAGCGGTCCGGGTGTTGGACTTGACTGCATGAGGTCCCGGGTTCGAATCCCGGGTCGGCCAACAAAAAGAAAATTGGATTTTTCCAATTTTCTAGTAAAAAAAAATGTTGCTCAGGATTGGAAATGTGTCCGGTTGGCGATAGGCTTGCCACCTATCACATTGTGGGACTTAGTGTCTTCGGCTAGTCGTGGGTGCCTTGGTTGTACCTCTGCCTACCTCTTCGGGGATATGGGCGTGAAGATACTTTTAGATTGATTGAAAAGGAAAGTTTATATGTATGATGACATGAAAATTTGCCTGCGCTTGCTAAGCTGGGAAGGACTGTTAGTTTTTATCATAACCCAATTTCGCTTGGTTATCGCATCTTGCCTAAACGGTTGGACCAATTTTGCTAATTCTGTCATGTTGTGTAAGTCATTGTCAGAAAAAGATTTTCATAAAATGAAAAACAAGGAAAATGAAAAAAAAAACTTTGTGTTTTCCGTACTTACTGTTACTAGTTGTGAATGTAAAGCCGTACGAAATTCGCTATGTATTTTTACAGTTAGTTATAAATGTAAAAATACATTGTTATAAACACAAGAATAAATGTTTGACCTTATAAACGGTTTCGCTTCAGCAGCATCTTCAGAGCTACATTTTATAACTTTATCGTAATACTAGCCAATCCGGCAAACATCGTAACGCTTGATATGATATTAAAATTAAAGTATTGTTTTTCCAGTGTCTAACCGTCTCCTGACAATTACCTATACAACAAAAAAGAAGGAGCAAAATCGGTTCATCCGTTCAGGCATGATAAAATACTACGCGAAAAAAGGATTAATTTTTATATGTATAGATTATATACTCAATTATATAAAAATACAAAAGCAAAATCATGGCAATATAATCTTCCATTGTTTGAACATTGTTTTACACATGTTTTTATCACGCAAACATTTCAGCAACAAACATTCATCTTTTAAAACAATACAGTGTTGCGAAATCTTTTTTCAGGTTGGCACCGGATGCACGCCACCTGTACATTGTACGTTGTCTCTGTCTGACATGGGGGTGTAAAAGGGAGGGAGACAGCATTTTAAAGCGGATTTTGAGCGAACGATCGGCGTTGTGGGCACAGGAAACAATACTCGATGCCCTGAATTAATGACCGCGGCTTGTTTACAGGGGTTATAAACAATTTGTTTTATAATTTAATAATTGATTTTTTTTTCATAAAGTATTTTCAGTACGAGTACGAAGATAAAGAAAGTATTGTCATTTTATTTTAAATAATAAGCATTTAGATTTACGATCGTTATATATGATTTATAACTACCACAGTGAAATATTTCAAAAAGTTTGGACTTATTGGGCGTAACTACGGAGGCGGAGTTACTTAACAGTATGTAATAAAAATTGTGACTTTTTCCCGTAGATTTGTTCTATGAAATTAATCACAATAATACACAGTGTTTCAAGAATTAACCATACCATTTTATTATTTTAATAATATTTGTTTCAGTTAGATAAAGATTCCACTTTTTATGTTTTTATGCCCTGTCTTTTTTTATCGTGGAAGATGCTAAAAAGTTTTTATTTTATAAACTAAATATATCTTATGGTGTTGGAAGAAAAAAATGCAGATGAATATTTGATAATTAAAATTAACTTTGCTAGTAGCCAGTATGCAGTGAATGTCACTAAATAGTGACGACAATAATATGCAATTTAGATTTTTAACATCCAAAAGCATGGAAGTTCTTATTCTCAATCAAATTTGATTGGAATTCATTTGGCATTTTTTAACCATTCCAAAACACAGACTACAAAGTCTTGATTTTCAGCAAAATTAAATTGAGAACCACAAATAAACCGAAAGTTGGTTACCTCTGAGCTTAGCAATATTTCAGACGAACAATGGAGAACGATGTCCCCGCGCGGTTCGTTCGGATCTCACCTGCGGATATTAGTTAACGACCCCTGACGACCGACAACAATCATTTGATTTGTACACAATTATACTTTAGAAATTATGCTAGGCTTTGGAGGAAATTCATTTCGCAATAGTTTATTGAACAAAACTAAACAGGTCAGAAATTACGTTAATTATTTTTTTGATCAGGATTTTTAAAGTACGAGTATTAACTTTAATGAAAATGAAAATTATTTATTTGCGGAATACGTGTGTTAAAAGTTGTTACAAAGATATTTAAGAATACAACATATTCCACCACATGGTTGTGTGCAAATGTATAATTAAATTTAAAGAAGTTAATTAAAAAAAAGTATCTTCACGCCCCATATCAGAGGCAGAGGCACAACCAGGGCACCCACGACTAGCCGAGGACACTAAGTCCCACAATGTGATAGGTGGTAAACCTATCGCCAACCTGGCACATTTGCAATCCCGAGCAACATTTTTTTTTCATTAGAAAATTGGAAAAACCCAATATTCTTTTTGTTGCCCGACCCGGGATTCGAACCCGGGACCTCATGCAGTCAAGTCCAACAACTGAACTGCTAGACCAAAGAGGCGATAAAGAAAGAGAGTTATGTTAAGAAAGAAAGAAAAGAAAAATAAAGATGTTAGTTATTTACATACATACATTTTAACATTTAAATCGCAGCACTCATTTATATTTTTAAGACCCACTTTATTTGTTTGTATGTTTAGTGAGTTTCATAATTTATAACAAATAAATTAATTTTAATTCTATCTACCGTACACGACCACCGTTCCCAAACCTAGCCATTCAGGAGAAGGATCGGCGAAACAATTAAAAGTTAATATTGTACTTGTATTATAATATACGCCAACTGCCTGTCTAGCAAATCGTAAGAGGCGAGTGTCGATTCCTTTGCTACTAATACCAGAACCAAGACTAGGTCAAACCCGTAACCAGCCCGCAAAGTAGGTTGTGGTCAAAGTCTTCTGAAATGGTGTAAATTGAAACTAGATTCACTCATAGTCTGTATATTTCTACAGAGTAACTGGCTACAAAATATTTGACTGACAGATTTTTTTAAAGTGTATACTTGGGATAAGCAGTTGACTAAACATTATCCTTGTTTTTATCCCTTGAATAGATAAGACAATCTAAAACCCTCAGCAGCTCATAAGAGGCGAGCATAGAATACATGGGTCTTAAAAAAAAACTAATGGTGGTAGTCTGTTCAGCTTGCTTAGATAGTAATATACTGGATTACAATTTCTGCCGCCATAATGACTTTGTCATGTTCCTGTCTGGAGAGTAGGCTAGTCGATAGATTTGGATTATATTCCTAACACTCTAACTACTGAAGATTAATGCACCTATAACATCTATGATCTCTGCAACGGTTGTTTCTTACCATAAGAGGGTGGTACAAATTCGGGCAAGTCGCTGCGAATCTCTTCTATCTTTTTTTTACATAAGAAGGCAAACAAGCAGACGGATTTTCTGATGGTAAGAAATTCACTTCGCTTAGAGATATCAAAGGTGGTACTGGTGCGTTGCCAGCTTGAGGCCGGGATGTTAGGTCTCGAGCAAAAGTAAGTTTATCGCCTACCTTATCCTCCGAACCGGAACACGCTAACGGCAAGCGCTGACGTTATAGCGGTAGGAATAAGTAAGGCAGTGGTACCAATCTGGGCGAGTTGCTGCGAAATTCCACCACCTAGTAGGATGTCACAGTGTTAGTGACGTAGTCTATGCTCGTCTTTTACGAGCTGCTTGGCAGGAAGGCAGCTAATCTATTCTGCAAAGGAGCCCGGACCAACACGGTATCTCAATAGACAGCGATATACGAGTATGATAGGTCCGTGCTTTGACATAATGGTAGACTATGTTTAAGACTAGCACGGGTTCGTATCACTACCTTGTTCTGTTCCTACACTTGCTTAAGTAGCTTAAAGCCCTTGACCAGCACATAATTAATCTATTGGAAAAGTCATGATGGTATTGAACAAAAAGTCCTTTAATCAAATCCAACTGAACAATTCCATAAACTTTAACCAGACCGGGAGTCAAACTCGAACAACTCTCACAGCCCGCTGGCTAGATAAACCAGAAGCGGATGAAACCAAAAACTTTTGCGTTTGCGTCTACTAATTACTTTCATTGGGAGAGATTTACGTTCGTACCTGATTTTATTTGAGAATTTAAACGCAGTAAAATTGCAAAAACCAACTTAGATTTCAATTATAGTATAACAAAATAATAAATGTTTCTGGACAAGTTACACAAATTGAATCTAACCCCAAAGTAAGCAAATTATGTGCTTGTGTTATGGGTGTTTGTCAACGATTTTTATACATAGAAATACTTAAATAGATACCAGAATAAATTTAATAAGCACCCAGACCCGGAATTGCAGACATCTAAATGTTCATCACACACTTGTGTTACTAATGTGTTGCTACCCTAGCGGTTTTTACAACTTCACCAGACTTCGTGAGAGAAGAGATTGCTCTGCCCATGACATCATTATTTAGAAGGATTGGTATGTTTCTTACAACGTGAGCAATAATGGCTGTCTACCGGGAGATCGAACCTCGACTTGGTGCTGCGTTCTGGTTACTGGATGGGTTGGTTGGAGGAGTAGTAGCTATCGGTTCGGCGTTAGGCGCCGGGCAGGAAAGACTCGGAAAGAGTACTTGGTCAGCGGGACCGGCAACGATGGTGTAGTATGGTATCTTGTGAGTTTGTGTTGGCATAGGATTGGAGACTAGCCTCCATTATTAAATCGGCGGGATCCGATAAAATGCTATGATCATTTTTATGGGATAACAATTCAAGAAAATCTGTGATTATTCTTTATGGTCTATCAGACAATCATTATAATCATTGAAATTAGTTGTTCCGCTTCGTTGATCAAGGGGCTAGTGTACACGACTAACTCTACCCTCGTATCTCCCAACACGGACTCCTCTTAGAATAAAAAGTCTAGTTCTAAAAGGACAATCACGGAAAAAAATAGGCAAACAAAAAATGTATTTTTACCTATAGACATCAAAATTGCTAATGACGGTTTTCCAAACTATTCTTTGTGGGAACTATTTTTGTGGAAATGTTTTTGCCGTCAGTACTGGATAAAAAGATTTTAAGTACAAACATTTTTCCTCTCAAAAGACATAAGTAACTTAGATAAAAAAGAATGTACATTGCAGGCCATTAAAAAGCAGCCACTAACGATTTATAAACGAAACTATTGTTCCGACTCGTTCGGAGTTATCTTATCGAGCGCAACGAATCAGTGAGCACGGGAGTTACGGCTTATTCCGAACGCGCCCGAACTTCCAAATGTTCCAAATTCAAAATTTAAAATCTCATTAATTAAACCTTTTTGATCTGTGACGGAATGGAAAAGGCAGTATGGTGAGACAAGAAAAATCTTTTAGTTGGAAACAGTTTGGCGTAACTTTAATATAAAAAAAAATAAGTTTGCTATGTTTTTTATTCGCCCAAATCATATGACACTAGTTGCCTTATATCTGAATGCCTTTAGACTTCCTTTCAAATTATACGGGTTATAATTTTTCAAGTAAATTTTAAACAAATTCAGGTTTGCTATGTATCTATGGAAGTCCCGCCTCTTATTACGTAGTATTTATATACTCTTTGGTTGGAAATGTTATGAACACAAATTATAAAGTGAAATGTACTTTTTTGACACTATTTTTTTGTGAGAACATATTGCGAGTATTAATTAACGAATGTACGAATGGATACATTTTATTATGCACAAAATTAATGAAAAAAAGACACTCTTTCACTTATAATATATAAATTATGTAAGGTATACAAACGCATTCTTACCGCTTCGGAGCAATCCGTGCCACACACTATTATTATTTGTCTTTCATCAGTTCCTTCTCGGTATCAGTATGACTCACATGTAGATTTTTTTTTATGATAACGGAAGGCAAACAAGCAGACGGATTTTCTGATGGTAAAAAGTACACGCCGCCTGGAGATACCAAAGATGGTAATGGTGCGTTGCCAACCTGAGGCCGGGATGTAAGGCCTCGAGCAAAAATAAGTTTACCGACTGTCTAAGCCTCCGAACCGGAACACGTCAACGGCAAGCATTGGACGTTATGGTGGCAGGAATAGGTAAGGAGGTGGTACCGATTCGGGCGAGTCGTTGCGAAACTCTACCTAGTAAAAGAATATCTATCTTCCTGCCTGGCAAGGGACCTCGAGCAGTTCACTGGTGATAGAGAGCAATGCAGCAAACAAGTAGGATCCATCGTCTTTAACACATTCCCATTAACAGTATATTGAAATATCATGTTCTTATCAGGATAGTAGTGTACATACATATATACATACATACATATCTTCACGCCAAGTCCCTTAAGGGTAGAGAGAGAGTATCGAGTGCCAGACCTCACGATCCAGACAAACCTGTCTTGCTTCCTTCACATTCATGACCCTTTTCATACAAACACGCTGGTTTCGGAGACTCTTGACATCACCCTCGGATAATATCCGATTGATCTGATCGTGAAATGTCAGTCTTGGTCGCCCCGGGTACCTACATCCATCCACATTCGCATTGTATATCTGCTTTGTCAATCTTTCATCTGTCATTCTTTCCACATGACCGAACCAGCGGAGCATGCCCTTTCGCATTTTAATAAAAACACTTTCTTTCAATCCCACTCTTTCTCAGATCTCACTGTTATGATTGCGGTCAGCGAGCGTTACACCATAGATTTTCCGTAGTGCTCTTATTTCGACCGCATTTATCCTACTTTCATGCTATTTCTGACATACCCAACTCTCGCTTCCATACAGTAACGTTGGAATAAGCACAGAATTATG